>PVHP010007291.1:16517-57294 GCA_004024765.1 Zapus hudsonius | reverse complement strand
CCACGAACACCAGAGCCCCGTGTGTGGAGCAGCCCGCAAGGAGAATGCGACAAGACAGCGGCTGGAATCAGATCGCGTCACAGAGGCTTCCAAGGCAATCCCGCTTTAACGGGATTTGAACAGGTTTTTCTCTAAGAAGAAATGTCTGCTATTACACCCAAGGATGCCACGAGTCAGAAAATCGCAAATCAAAACAAACCAGGTCACACTCGATGCGATGGCAAGAAACGGAGCGTGACCCGTGTCAGTGAGGAAGTGAAGTCCGGACCTCCAGCGTCTTTGAAACCAACGCACAGAGCTCCATCCGTCACTGAGCAGTGTGCCCTCGAGGAAAACGATGAGTTCACACAGCAGCGTCATTCACAAGGGTCCAAGAGTGGAAGCGGCCCAAAGGACAGTCACCAGCAGAAGGATGAATGAAACGTGGAGAACTTAACGGAATGTCACAATGGCATAAAGCAAGTGCTGACACCTGGAATGGTGGGGCGTTCTTGAAAACATCGAGCTCCGCTGGGGAGATGGCTCAGAGACTAAAGCAGCTTCCCTGCATAGCAGTTGGTCCAGGTTTGATGCCCAAATACCCACATGAAGCAAGACGCACAATGTGGGGTTCCGTTGCTGTGGAAAGACAAGCTGTGCCCATTCTCTTCCTTTCACGTAAATGAGTAAATATTGAACAAGCAAACATTTGTCAAGTGGAAGAAGCCAACATACTGTATGATTTCATGTGTGTGAACTGTCCCGAGAAAGAGGCAGGTGAGTGGATCCCACAACCTGCGAGGGAGAGGCATGGGGAACAGCTGCAGAGTCAGGGGACTTGATTCCAAGAAAAAGGACCAAGAGCAGAATGTGCTGGAAGCCAGTGAGAGCAGTGGTGTGGTTGTGTGAGGACAGCGGTGAGAACAGTGGGGTGGGGTTGTGGGGTGCTGGTTGTAGGCTATGGGATTCGTATCAGAATGAAGGGTTGTAATTGTCTATTAGAATTTTGGGGTTGCTTTTTCCTTCAGTGATTGTTGGGACTCCTTCCACCAACCTTCCTGGACAAAGCTAACTGTCATGGTTTGATCCAGGTGTCCCCCACAAACAAATGAATGTGTTCTGATAGGTCGATCCTCAGCTGATGGCAGTTTGGGTTTTACAACCTCAATGAAGCTGTGTTGTCAGGGGTGGGCTTATGGGGTTCTAAGCCAGCTTCCCCTTGCCAGTGTTTGGCACACCTTCCTGCCGCTGTTTGCAGTGCTGTGGCAGAGGTGATGTCCACCCTCTGCTCATGCCAGCGTTTTCCCTGCCAGGATGGAGTCTCCCCTCGAGTCCGTAAGCCTGATAAACCCATTCCTCCACAAGCCGCTTTTGTTTGGGTTCTTCCTGAGCAGCAACTAGAAAGCTGACCGCAACACTAACACAACCCTAACCTGACCTCAGCAGCTACTCTTTAGCCTCTGGAAGTCAGCATGACCAGCCCGGCTCTAGGCACTGGATACGTCTGGGTTCTCCCGTGAGCACCCACCCCTCACGGTGTCAGCTTGGACACTCAAAGCCCTGGCTCTGGAGATGTCCTGTGAGCAGAATTTAAATAGATCTGACTGGGAAAGTGAGAGACTTCAGCAAGAACTTCCCACAATCCTGGGCGATGGCACCCGGCCCTGTAGCTCTCCACCTACAACTCCACCCACAGACATCAGGGGTGCCATCAGTATTTGGAGGGAAGGGGAAAGGATGGAGCCCCGTGCATCTACCAGGGCCTGTGTTCCTTTATAACTCCACATCGGTGACGAATGTCCATTAACAACATGAGGCCTTCCAGATCTGGGAGGCCTCACCGGCGCTGGGACCCTGGTACATGCCATAGCTTCCACAGGTTCAGACAGATCTAGGAGCAGGGACGCTGAGCATCTATTGTCACCACTGTCATCACACTTGTAACCACAGGGAACCTCAGCTGTGTCCTGATGGACTAAATTGTGTCCCCCCAAACCATGTTTATGTCCTACCCCAATAGGTAATAACCTGTGAATGTGACTTTACTTGGAAATCAGGTCTTTGCAAATGTCAGCAATCTAAGTTGGGGTCATGGTGCAGTTGTGTGGCGTCCTAGTAAGCAGAAGAGAGGTGACATGGACACACAGGGCGGAGGCAGAGGCCATGTGACCACAGAGACAGGCTGGAGTGAATGTCTATTCTGCCAGTAATGCTCAGGACTCATGGCCGCCATTAAAGCCAAGGCAGGGTGACATTTTCCTTCCCCTAGAGTCTTGTGGGGGGGCAGGGATCACAGTTTTGCCAACACTTTGATTTGGGGCACCGGTGCACCTGGGAAGAAATACACCTGAGCACTCGTACACCTGGGCAGGGCGTCAAGAACTCCCCATCGACCGGCCCTGCAATGGCTCACAGCTCGCACTCTGGGGAAATGGCTCAGGAAAGATGTGGGAATGGGGAGGGGGGTGTGCTGAAGAAACTTGGAAGATCCTGGACCCCCTCGAGACTTCAGAAACACTGTCCACATGCATGCCCTGCTCAGAGACCGCGAAGAATGCCACAGGGACCCCCGCACACCCGTGCAGGAACAGAGACCCCTCCCCCATTCCAGGCCCGGCACCCACCGACTGGGAGCTGTCTCTGCTGCTGTCCCGAGACTTGTTCTTGGCCAGCCGCTTTTTCTTCTTGTGCAGGGGCCTCGACTCCAGGATCATCTCCTCCAGCTCAAAGGTGGGGTCACAGTGCAGGCGGCCTTTCTGTGGAGAGACAGGGCACTGAGCCAGGCCTGTGGGTGCCGCCCTACCTGACCTGGACGACCCCTCTGCGCACACGGGCTTACATTGGGCACAAAGCCTGGCTCCACCTTCTTCTCACTCAGATCATCCCACAGCACGTGGGCCAGTGAAGGGGCTGTTTGCATGTCCTGGAGGCTGGAGAACCGGTGCTCGGGGTTCACGGTGAGGAGCTGTAAGGAGGCCCCCCGTCAGTCACACAAGCAGCATCACCTCACAGGAGAGTGGCTACCTGCTCCAGGATGGCAACCCCTGGAGGAGTCCACAGATCTGAGGCTTGACACCTCAGGACCGCAAGGGGCATATGAGGAAAGCTGGCACTGATTTTAGGCAAAGCAACAGGGATGGGAAATGACACATGTGGCCCTCACTCCCAAGGACAGCAGCGGCCTTAGGGATGTTCTACCAGAAGTGGCCAGCAGGTGGCAGCAGAGGCCGGACTAAGGTGCTCCCATAATGGCTTGTGGCTGGTCCAACTACCAGAAGTCCAATTCCAAAAAACCCTGCAAACCCCAGGGCTGGCACGCATTTCCAGGTCAGCAGGTCACCAGGGCCTGGTGCTTCCTGTCTGGCCAAGAGCTTCTCAAGCCTCGAGTATAAAAGCCTTTCTTGACACCATGTCCTATTTCAGGGTCTACCCTTGGCCTCTGGATGTCCCAGACATTCTACTTAAAGAATGCCACATCATATGGAGAAAAGCCCTCAGGCTGGCCCTGGGCCATGACACGGCCTGTGATGCTGCTGGCTGGTGTCCCCCACCATCCCACCGGCTGCTGCAGCCAGAGCTCAGCATAAGAGCAAGGAAGCCGGCATGCTTCTCTGCTTCCCTGGAGCAAGCCTTGTGTGCCTCCCAGGGAAGGGGCAGAGGCAAAGCAGACCGGAGCACAGCATGAGCCTGTGCCAGCCTGTCAACCCTCCTTCCCATACGTGGGATGCAGGAGGCCCGACTCCAAAGTTGAGCACGGCTGCATCCTGGCCCAGTGACTCTGACATTAAGGGCCGGAGCAGGCACACGGCTCTCTAGACTTCCTTTCCCTGAGGTAGCCAGGGCCTCCCGGTGGCTGCCTGCGAAAGGGTCATGGCACAGAGTAGTATGCCAACAGAAAGACGGAGTGTTTTCCTGAGCCCGAGGAAGGCGTGGGTACTCTGCAGGGTGAGGAGCTCACCTTCCGAAGCAGGGCCACCATCTCCTTGGACCAGGTGGGAACATACTGGACACTCACAGTGCTGAACAGCTGTACGAGAGACTCCACAGCATTGCTCGAGTGGATGTCGTAGGGCCTCTGTGGGAAGGCAGGTACTGCACCGGGTGCTCCTCACCCCCACAGCACCCAAGATAGCAGCCAGGCACAGTGAGAGCCCTTATCTGCAGAGCAGACCCAAAGGCCAAGGGAGGAGGAGCCTGCAACCGGCACCATAGCCGGTATTCTCATCTGCCCACAGGTCCAGGAAGTAAGTACCACACCCCCCTCAATGGGCCTGGGCATGGATGGACCAGCCCCAAAGGACCAGGAGGGCGTAGGATCCCTTGGCATAGTGGAGTAGGGGTGAGGTACCCTGAGAGAGGATGCCTGGGCAAAGCTCACCCCCATCCCAGAAACCTGCTTGCTGACCGTCCTGAAGAGGCTCTTCCTGGTCACTGCCCTGTTTTTCAGTAACTGTCCCAGGGACCACGCTCACACACTGATCACTGGGCCAGACACTTTGCTAAAAGCTGAGTCCTAAGGTTTGGGGGGTAGCCTCCTCCCTCCCAAGCCCTCGGCCACCATGAGAAGGGGAAGTGGCCAGTTGGGGCCAACGGGCTCCATACCCATCCTCGTAGCAGCTCGTAAGCCATCACCCCCACTGACCACCAGTCCACCTCGAAGGAGTAGCCAGTTCCACCGTTGACGAAAGAGTAGAAGATCTCTGGAGCTTCCCAATGGAGAGAAAGATCAGCTGAGCAGCGGAAGTGGTGTCTGTGGCCAGGCCCAAGAGCAGACTGCGCCACAGCTCAAGGGACACCCTTCCTCCAGTGGTCCTGCATCTCCCCTTCCTGAAGGACCCCAGCAGAAAGCACACAGTGCCCCATGTATGTCCAGACTGCTCGTTCAACTCTAGGCCCAGGGCCCTGGTGTGTGTTGGGGGGGTTTCTAACCCATGACTGTCAGGACATCCTCAGATTCTACTCACATACAGAAATGACCATAGAAGAAGCCTGTCCTGGAAGACGGATCCGTCAGTAAAGAGCTTGCTGTGCAAGCGTGAATTCCCGAGCTCACATCTAAGTACCCGTGTAAAATACTGGACAGGGTGGTGTGTGTGTCTGTAACCCAGTGCTGGAAGGTGCAGGCACGGAAGTCCCCGGATCCTTCTGGCTAGCTTGCTTGCCTGATCAGTGAGCTCTGAGCGAAGCCTGGGGTGGGCGGGTCTGGGTGCCGGGTGTTGAGGCCTGCGCTTACCCATGTACGGCTTGGTGCCAGCTAACGCCGTGGCCCTCTCCCCGTCCTTTATGATGGTGGCGATGTTGAAGTCAGTCAGGTGTGCGTGTCCTACAAGGAGAGGCACATGTGACCTTCCCAGGCTGGAGAAGGGTCCTTGGCAGGATACCAGCACTCCTTTTGACTTCCGGGGCACTCACCTTGCTCATCCAAGAGAATGTTGTCAGGCTTGACGTCTCTAGGAGGGTAGAAGGTGGGAAGAAAGAGGCCTGAACCCCATCCGTCCATTGCCACCCTAGCATCCCCGGCAGAGCTGAGAGCTCCCTGCTCCCCACCCCCACCCCCACTAAAGGCAGAGGCCCAGGAGATATGAGCTGGGCTTTGTGATGACATCGTCTTTTTTATTTCATTTTGTGTTTTTGAGGTAGGGTCTTGCTCTAGCCCAGGATGACCTGGAATTCACTATGTAGTCTCAGGCTAGCCTCACGGTGATCCTCCTGCCTCTGCCTCCCAAGTGCCAGGATTAAAGGCATGTGCCACCAGGCTCAGCTGGTGACATGGGTCTCTAATGGCCCTGGAGACAGGATTGAGGACCCACTCCTGCACCCTTTTCAAAGGGCAGCAGGGAAGACTGCCAGCATCCCCACCCCTGAGTCCAAACGGCTGGAGAATGCTTGGCACAGCACAGAAAGTGCCTGCAGAGCCTCCTGGGCAGGACCCACAGGTTTGCGGAAGGCACAGTGCTGCTCATGCATGCCTCTCCTGGAGCCTGGCCTCAGTCCTCTCCGCCCTGACTTCTAGGCACACAGCTGCCGCTCAGTGACTGTCGCACCAGACGACAGACTCCCCAGGGGCAGAAACCAGATCTGACTTATCATGCACCTGTTTGCTCTGTGGCTGCAGAATTTTGGCCTCATTCCTGCTGCTTAATTTCACCTGCTTTAAGCAAATGTCAAAATCAGCCTGGATTTCTCAGGATGTGGTAGATGGGTACATGGAGCCCCTGAGATGTGGCCAGGCCCTGTGGCTTATCCACGAGAACCAATCGTCCTCTTGTCCAGCCACAAACGGCCTTTCCTTTGCTTCTTTGTTGGCAGCTTCCTTCCTTCTTTGTGGGCACGTGGGCATGGATGTGTACGTGGAGGCCAGAGGACAACCTCGGGTGCTCTTCCTCAGGAATGCCATCCCCCTTATTTATTTATTGAGAAAGGCTCTCTCAGTGGCTGACAGACTACTAGATTGGCTGGCAGTGAGCCCCAGGAAGCTGCCCGGCTCTGCGCCTCCAGCTCTGGGGTTACAAATGCACACCACACCCAGCTTTTTAAAAGGTAGGTTTAGGAGATCAAACTCGGGTCCTCATGCTTGTAAGGCAAGCACTTGACCGCCTTTATCTCCCCAGCTCCCCCCCACCAAGGGGGATTCTTGGGTCAAGTCCACACCAGCTGCCACAGCAAGGGTCAGATGCTCATGAAAGGTGGGCACCAAACTCTGCTAGAGTGTGGGCATTCTTTCTGATGGCCTGACCCGAGGCTAACCGCCACCAAACTAGACCTAGCAGGTGTCCCACCCTTCACACCTGTGGATGATATGCTGGCTTCGCAGGTAGTCGAGGGCCAGGGCCATCTCGCAGATGTACAGCCTGACCGTGTCCTCGGAGAACTGGACGTTCTGCTGCAGGTGGTAGCGCAGGTCCCCACCCAGAAGCAGGTCCACCACCATGAACATGTCCTCCTCATCCTGGAAGGAGTACCTGTGGGCATGGAGGGAGGACCCAGCATGTGTAGGAGAGCTCTTCTGATCTGAGGACCACGGCCCCACACCATTGGCACTACCAGCATCCCACCGGAGACACCGGCTCCATCCCTGTCAGAGCCGTCTGCATCAAAACCCTGGGGGGGGGGGACAGCGAGGGGTCAGAGGGGCCTGCAAGTGACAACTGAGGGCAGAAGCAACGCACACCCGTGTTTCAGGCTCCGTGGTTTCTCTATGGAGAAGAAAATACTGACATTGGAGGCTTGTTAAAATGCAGGTGACACGCTTGGCGTGGACTAGCACGTAATGACCAGAAGTCTTGGAGAGGCCACTGATGGTGGTGATGACAGCAGTGTTGGTGGAGGGAATGGTGGCGGTGGTGGCAGTGTGTTGACAATGATGGTGTCACTGGTGGAGACGGTGGTGGTGGTTGTAACGAAAGTAATGGTGATGGTGGTGATGGTGGTGGAAATGGTGGTGATGAAACATGAAAATCATGAAGATGAGTCAGCAGATCAACACTTGAAGGACCTCCTTCCACTCTGTAATTTCTTTGTGAGCTCTCTGAGGTAACTACTCTTCAAATGACTGGATCTTTCAGAGAAAAGTGACAGAGACTCATCTCCTTGTGCCATCTGCCTTCCTGCCCCCTGCCATCCTCAGTGGAAGGTGTCTTGGAGAAGGCAGTGCAGGCTTGAGCATGGAGGAGAGAGGCACAAAACTAAGGGACTCTGGGTTCTAGAGAACCGTAGATAAAAGCAGGTGCCTTCCACCCCTGGAGGCAAGGTCATGGCTAACCTTCCCCAGGGGATCTGGATGACAGATGACAACCTAGTTGGACCAGTGTGTGGGGAGGAAGAAAGAAGCTGCAAGAGAAAAAATGTCAGAAACCGAACCATGGTTCACAGCCTGAGTCACACCGACACCTGCACAGGTGTGGAGGGTCGCCCTGGGGACCACTGTACTGCTCCACAGGTGAGGGGACTAAGAATGGGAAGGTCAGGTGTGTGGTCCACAGCAAGGTGAGGATTCAACCAGGAGCCCAGGCTTCTGACCTCCAGGCCATTCTGCCTCTCAGACTCAGGGGGCAAAGGGAGCTTGCTACTGGTGGGAATCTTGTGATCCGTGGAGCCTTTGGGAACCGTGTCCATTTAAGGATCCCTGGCTTGGAGAGGGTTTGGGGTGCTGGGATGAACTTCTAGGTTAAGGAAGATACCTAGGTTGGGAGGACCCAAGTTGGGAAGGACCCCTCAGTTAGGGAGCACCACTGCAGTGGGGAGGACCTTGGGTCAGTGAGGGCTCCTGGAAAGGAAGGGTCAACCTCCTAGCTGTCTGCAGGTCCCTACGCCTCTAGCACTCTATGCAGGGATCTTAGGGTCAGGACCTTAAACTGCCCCACTGACCTCAGTGCCCCACAGAACCTCAGGGCAGCATAGCTCCCTTGCATTAAACCTTGGGCTTCCAGCAGACCCTGGGGAGATGCCATACAAGTTCCAGAATGCTGGGGGCCCCTAGATTCAGTGGGCCTTGGGCACAGGAAAGCAAGTGATGGGGAGGCTCAGGGAGGGCCTGTGGGGGTTGCAGCAGCCTAGAGACAAAGGGCCAGAGAGCACCAGGGTTCCCTGCTTTGCTCTAGGGACAGGTTCCTCTGCCAAGGTGTCCCTGGTCTGCAGGGTCCCCTGCACCGCTCTAGGGACAGATCCCTCTGCGGGGCATCTGTGCCCTGCAGGGGCGCACCAGAGGTTCACCAGGAAGACGTGCTGGATCTCCTGCAGGATCTCCAGCTCCCGGAAGACATTGCGGACCTCGTCGCGCTCGATGCACTGCTGCTTGTTCATGTACTTCATGGCGTACATCTTTTCAGTGTCCCGCTTCTGCACGATGCACACCTGCAGGGCAGAATGGCTCAGGAGCACTCCAGGGCCGGAGCTCCACAGCGCCCCTCCCCCCCCAGCAACACTGAGGGTTCCCAGCCTGCAGCGGGCGGGGGTCGGGCCGGCCCTCGTGGGCATACTGACCTGGCAGCTAGCCTCATGCTCCTGAGCCCCAGTACCCCTTCTGGGAACCCAGATCACCTGTATCTTGGCAGGAGTGAATGAGAATCCACTTATCACAAAGCTGGGTACCCAGGAAGTCGTGATTGACACCAGGGCCATCATTCCCACCAAAAGGAACTGGCATGATGGCAGGGCCCCTGCACAGCCCATAAAGTGCATTCCTCTCAGGCACTGCCCCATAGTGTCAAACGCCACCACCAGCATGGCTGACACTGCCAATGAGAAGGTGGGGAGAGATGTAGCTGGCATCCCTGTGGCCAAGGGATATCAATCAGAACCACAGATCCCAAGAGGGAAACCAGGAAATAACAAAATGATGGTGCAGAGCTGATACCTTGTCTTCACTGCAACCCACAGCAACCCCCCTTCTGAGGGTCCATAGCCTGTGCTCTGCAGGTCTTCACAGAGCCCACCTACGGCTCTGAAGGTTCATAGCCTGTGGCCTGCAGGTCTTCACAGAGTCCAGCCAGGGCTCTGGAGGAAGTAGGTGATTCTGGACATCAAAGCAGGTGAGACTCTAGGTGCCTCTCCCAAAGGCAGGTGGCCTAGGCTGACCAGTGTGGTGTCAATCTCAGCCAAACCTCTGGCTCTATCCCACGGGGACACATGTACCCTTTCTTGGAAATCGGCTTAGGATGAAGGGTCTCTTATGTGAGCACATTCATCCCATGCACTTGGCAGACCCCTAGCAGGAACACTCAATGGCTATGACACACTCACTAAAGAGACAGCCATAAGGGTTTTTAACGGCATGCCAAAAGTTCTGTAATTTCGAGCAAGACTGCCAAGCTACGTAGGGTAAGCTGCACAGTGACACACCCAGCGTGTGCAGAAACCAGCCGTGAGCTTCTCCAGAGGAAAGCAGCTTGTGGATGGGAGCAGAATGTCCACTTGTTTGTGGTTTCTGTCACATGACTATGGGGGTCTTGTTATGTGCTGATGGTGCTACAGCAGAAGGCAGAACAGCTGACGCTCTGGCCTTCAGGTTTGTGGATGCAGGGCTGAGCAGGTTCTCAGCCCCTGAGCCCCGTGTATCCCCCATCATCCAGAGATACCATCTCTGTAACCACAGCTGCAGTTTCCAAGGCAACACTGCACACACCAGCACCTTATCCACAGGTATGCTGCCCAGGGGGGTGGGCTGAGCCTGAGGCAGGATGCCAACAGAACATGGGTGGTGTCTGGCCACTTCTAGGTGCCCACCCACCCCAGCCCAAACCCAGTACTGGCAAAAACCCAGTCAGGCTCCTCTGCAGGTCACTAAGACCCCCGCAGCACTCTGCCAGAAACTGCTTTTGCTGGGACGGATGCCACAGGGGATGCCACCTTGGACAAGCATCAGTTTCTGCCTCCAAGGACTAATCCCTATCTCAATACTGGGCTGTCCTTGAGGACCGAGGCTCAGGGACAGAACCATGGAACAGATATGGGGTGAGGGACCCACAGAAGCCACGCACATAAAGGGGTCCAGTCTCTGGGGTGGGCTGGAGCAAAAATCTTGCTGGTATCTTTCCTCTCATTAAAGGAAACAATGGCCCTGAAGTCTCAGAGCTAGTCACAGGGCTCCCTGGCTGGCTGCCCTAGGTGAAGGGGTGCAAGCCCGGGACCTACCAGGAGAGTCCCAGACAGCCAGGTTTCACTTGCATTTTTCTGTGTGGATTTTCCACGGCCTCTCGAACTAAAGAAGTCACCCAGAAATGCAGACCAATCATGGGCACCGGGCAATTACGCAATGTGTCTGAATAAGTGAAATCACAGAGCCAAAGCATCGTTTTATTCACACTTGTGTGTGCATGCTGTCTCAGTACATCGGAGCCTGGGAGAGCGCAGCTGATTTTTCTCTCATCTGAGCTTCTTGGAGGGAAGCTGCAGACAGAGCCCAAATGGCAGGTGGGGCTGCTCTAAGGCCCCTAGCCATGGTTCAGAGGGAGAACCCCAGAGCTCAGAAGGCCTCAGCCACCCACAGGTGGCATCTGGCCAGCCCTAGGAGTTCACTCATTTCAGCCCAAATCCAGCACTGGCAGAGACTCTGCCAAGTTTCTGTGCAGGCCACTGAGACCCCTGAAAAGCTCGGCCTGGCTGAGCCCCCTGGGAGTGCTGAGCTTGGGGTTTCCCTGGCACCTACCCCACTCTCCAGTGGCTAGCAGATAGCAGGTTGTACCCCACAGTCTGGTTGTAGGAAATGGCCTGTGAGCTATCCCCTGAGCAGGCTTGTGGACTAGAGTAGGTGGTCACTGACAGTGTGCTATCTTTCATGGACTGTCACCCCAAGGTACTAAAATGGGCTTATTTTGTACTTCAGTCAGAAACACATGTAGAATAAGCCTGTGGCTAAAGTGCAAACCATGCGTCCAGAGAAAAGAATGAGGCCATAATACCTTACATAGAAACAATGAGTCCCAGAAGACAGTAAATCCACCCCTAATAACAGCAGCAGATCCTGACCACATGGGCCAGAAGTAGCAACAATGTGGGGAAGAAGTTGTACAGAATTCCGATGGATACTGAGGTCCATTCAACACCAATGGGAAACGAAGGCAGCCAAACCTGGAAAGACTGAGCACCTGGTTTGTGGCCTCAGCTGCCCAACTGTCCAGGATCTCATGAAATTCTGAGGTTTCAGGACATGAGTCCATCCATGGTGCCCATGAGAAGAGGATGGGCCACCTTTGTCACATGCTGTCTAAGGATCCAAACACATGGCTCCTGTCTGCTTTTCCCTTTCTTCCTTCCTCCTTATGTCCATCCCTTCTTTCCACCTTGTGTTTTAAGCTGTAATTTCTTTGCTGAGTGTTTCCTCCTAGACCTAAGCTCCCACGGCATAGAATCTTGGCCCTGAGAGATGGACAGGATGTTTGTTGGAAGAATCAAGTTGGACATGGTGAGACACTCCTGTAACCCTAGCACTGTGAGGCAGAGGCAAGAGGATCATGAATTCCAGGCAAACCTGGGCCACACAGTGAGACCCGATCTCAAAATAAAAAAAGAATGAATGAAAATTGGGTGAACAGTGTCACACATCTTCTGCTACATTAACAGGCAATGGGCCTGAGCACGGGCTACTTAGGGAAACATTCCATGGAGGCCCAACTCCTGAGCAGGCCTCTGGGCACCTCCACTTCACCCTAGAACCAGCGGTCAGGCTGAGTCCAGCATCTGTCCACTTGACAACACTGCCCAACTGGTCTCCTTCAAGTCAAATACCACTGGGCACAAAAGCCAAGTGGTGAAGGAGCTAAAACTATGTCACTCTGGCACAATGACTATTTTGAATTAAAGGCCCTTTAAAAAGAAGCATCAGACAGAAGTTAATCACTGACGGTCTTGTCCCGAGAACAAGAGCTGAAATTCCCATGTGGAAAGTTCCTTCCCTACACTAGGAGGAAAGTACAGGATAACAGGAAGGGAGGCTGCGGCCCAGACTCTCGCTGACAGCGCCTCCCCCTCTGGCCACTTCATGGTCTGCTTGCTTCTCCCTCAGTGGGTAAGTGGTATGTGCAGCTCAGGGCCAGGTCACCTGGACAGCTGCAACCTCAGATGCAGTCTGTGTGATGGTCCTTGATCTGACTGCCCTGCAAACCAAACAGAATTGTGGGCTCTGTCACGGGGTCCTCCCCGTTAGCATGTGGGGTCAGGTCAGCAGCATTTGCTGACCCCTGGGCAGCAGCACATGGGTCAGGAAACCACGTCTAAGGAAAGCTCCGGAGGAGCCATCATCTTGGTCATATTAAACTACACAGTCAGTGATTAGCTTGTGCCTGTGTGTTTCTTTAAGCGCCTTTAATTCAAACAGTCATTGTGCCAGAGTGCGAGTTTAAGATGACCGAGATTATGGTTCAGATGTCCCAGGCACGTGCAACCACCAAGGAGACCCAGGGGCCTTATCCTCATGGCCTCCTCCTCTCTGCTTGCAACAGCTGCCTCCCACGGAAGGCATGACCTGCAGGCACAGATACAGCTTCTTGTCCATTGCTCTGCTCTGGACCAGCATCGGAAGAAACCCTGCAGGATTCTCGGGTAAGCCTGCTGATCAGGGCGAGGCGCCCCTGCCCAACTACCTGGTCATGAGATGGAAGGTGTTCCAGCTCTGAGCACAGCTACAAAAGCCACTACCGTCCTTCCAGGTCTCAGAGGTCCTAATCGCTGTCCCTAAAACCTCTGCACCAAGGACATGTTTGGGTATCTGATTATTCTCTGCCACCTCTCCAGCAGCTGGAGTCCATCCTGAACCAACTGGCCGTGCCCAGAGGAGACACTAACCCTCAGCAAAGCCACCATGTGACAAAGGAAAACCAAAGCCATGCCCCGTACATGTCCTGGGTGGATCCCAGCCATTGGCCTCCACTGGGTGCCCTGGGGACCACTCGCCCGTAGTCACAGCATCATGCAGGGCTACGAGCGGCAAACACAGCCACACCAGTTTCTCGGGCCTGACAGCAGAAGGAGAGCACGTGATTGGCTGCAGTAGAACCTCGTGGAGGGTTTGTGCTCACTTCCTGTGGCTGCCACCACCCCTGACATGCTCAATGCGCAAACAGCAAAGACGTGGTCCCTTGCAGCTGCAGAGGTCAGAGGCCTGACCTGCTCTCAG
The DNA here is from genome assembly GCA_004024765.1 of Zapus hudsonius. Taxonomy (NCBI): domain Eukaryota; kingdom Metazoa; phylum Chordata; class Mammalia; order Rodentia; family Dipodidae; genus Zapus; species Zapus hudsonius. Next base: position 43,703 of record PVHP010007291.1, on the reverse strand, counting down.
TGAGCCAAGGACAAGATATCAGCAAGGCCAGTTCCTTCCAGAGGTTCCAGGGAGGTTGTGTTTTCCTGGCCTTCTGACTTTCTGAAGCCTCCTGCGTACATATTCTCCCCCACCTCAAAGTCAACAGCATCTTTATATAGCTGGCCCCGACTCTTCCGATCACAGTGGTGAGTACACCGGCCATCTGCACAACCAGGGCCAAAGCTGAGTGACACTTGGATTACATCTGCTGCTTCAGCTCTCCTTCACTCACACACCCACTCTGGGGATGGCTTGAGGCCATCCTCTGTGTCCAAAGAAGGATCTGCAGTGGTCAGCTAGAGGGCCTTGCAGGCTCTTGTCCGGACCCGGCGCTAGCTCAGAGGTGTCCCTGGAGACCCTTCCCTGAGTCTCAACCCTACAGAGTAAGGCAAGGACCCTTCTTCCTCCCTCTCTCTCAGCCCAGGGTCATGGGCGTGGGGTGGAGACTGAGTAGCATGCAGTATGCTTGGGCCAAGCAGAAAGTGCTTCTGACGTGAGGGATGGCCTGTGTCATCCCTCAGGGGTGTTGGAGAACAGGGCCCCGTCAGGCGCCATGGGTCCACTGGCCACAGCTGCTTGTGTGGGGGTGACAGGGAAAGGCATGGGGCCACATACAGCTTCTCAGCAGAGCTGGGCTGCCACAGAGTTTCCCCCTGAACTAGTCACAATCCTTTTTCAAATTATTATTTTGAACACCTGTTGAAAATTTCAGCATGAAAATAAGTGTCAGCCACAGCAGGCCACCAGCCCACCTGGTCCCTGTTCCAGGCCCTTCTCTGGCTGACACTTTAATCTGCTCCCAGTGAGCAGAATTATGGACCTGTCCATCAGAGCCCAGGTCAGTCAGAGCATGGAAGAATGGCTGCCCGTCTCCCCAGAAACCTTCAAGTGGGACGTAGAGAAGGACAGTCACTTCAGACGGAAGATGTGGCCCTACTCATCACAGCACAGAAGCGACCATCTTCTGCCCCAAGGCCCCGTCATACACAGAGAGTGACGCCGATGCCGCCAGCTTAGAAACTCAGCTCTGAGGAGTCTGGGTCTCTCCCGGCTTCTCTTGGGAGAAGCAGGCAGGGCAGCAGGTGGCGATCACTGACCTGGCTATCAGTATGAGGGAGGGACAGGGAGGCCAAGGTAGGCAGGCTAGGGAGCTACCACCCATCAGGGCTCATTTGACTTCAGCCCAAGGCCCTCTTCTAGCAGGTACAGAGCCTGGAGACACCGCGTCTCCGGTATCTGGCCCATGAAAGCTGCCTGCACAAGTCCTTTCTGGTCATTCATGCACATCTGCCCACACCACCAGTCCCCCTCCAGGAGTTCTGCAGACAAAGGCCTTCCCTCAATGCAGAACTCCACAGCCCACAGCCAGGATGGTGGTCTGGGCTTCCTATACTGGCTTTAGCCACCAGGAGTAACTACAGGGCCACAGGGAGGCAGAGGGGAGCAGCATGCAGAGCCAGGTCTCCTTAATCTGAGTTTTGTTCTAGAACATTCTCAGCTTGACTGAAACTCAAGGAAAGCAAGCTTCCTCGTCTCCCTAGGTGACTGAGACAGTCTCAGATGAGTTTACATGGTTCCTTCCTGCTCCCTCCCCCCACCAGAGTGAAGGCCTCTATCCTCCTTTAGTGGGTCCAAGAAGCCCCCAGAAGGTATCCTGGACCTCAGGGTACCCCCACTAGGAGTGAGTCCGGAAGACGTGATTAAGCTGAGGGTCTGGAGGTCATGGATGGAAGTGGCAATCACTCTCCTGAGAGTCAGAAAGAAGACACAGGCAGACACATGGGATAAGGCTATAGGGAGGGGCCACATGTGAGCGCCCTGGTCCCAAGGATGGAGGAGGGGAGCCTTACACTGAAGACCCCTGTGGATGGTCCAGAGCAGCCTCCAGGAGCCAGGAGAGGCCAAGGGGCCTCCTCTCTCCGCTCCAGAAGGGGCAGCCTGACCTCCACTTCGGTGCTGTGGGACTTGGCTTCAGCTATTAAGAAGCTCAAGCTCCCAGACTGAGCACAGCTATTGTGGACACAACCAGCATCCCTGGGACCCAGGACCTCAGCCCAGGATAGGACCTGGGCACCTGCTTTCTCCTCTACCTGCTATACTGACCACTTCTCAAGCCCCACCTAAGGCCTTCCCCTCTCTGAGGCCCAGGCACTGACCTTCCCCATCTTCCAGCCCAGGCTGGCTGTGTCACTGCTGACTGAGGCCAGCTGCAGAGCCCTGGACCGGGAACTCACTCACAGTAGCTAGGGATGGTCCTCAGTTTTCCCACCCTTGAAATGGGCTTCATCAATCCCACCCAGGTGCCCTGGTGAAGGTAGCTAAGAGGGGGCTTAAGCCTAGCCGGAAAAGGCTGACTCCATCAGCCTCCAATGTCCTACCCCTGTTCAGAGGAACGAAAGCACCATATTTTCAGAGATGAGAGGAAGCCCAGGGGCCTCTGAGGGCAGCTAAGCCTCTGTGGCTGAGAGCAAGCAGGTCCCACAGAATTATTTCCTCCACGGAAATTGGTCTGGACTCTCTGAACCGCTTCCTCCTCTAATCCATTTATGGCAGACAAAGAGGAAGTGGAGTCATAGCTCAGAGGAGCCAGCCTGTGCTCTCGGGCTGAGGGCGCCCTGCAGAAGGCCACTGCGAGGCCCAGAATAGGCTGCTGACTAATGGCTGTGGAAGTTACCAGTCGCACTGAACGCTCTTCACTATTTTGCAGATTTAAGTGATTCAGCCCAAGCTCTTTTTCTTTCCAAGTAATGTCTGCTCCCCAGAAAGCAAAGGCCTGACAACAGGTACTTAAAGCCTCTAAGCCCAGTAATGAAACCACCTCCTGGGAGAGCTAAAGCCTGGGAAAGGTGGGGTGAGCCTGGTGGGTGGCCTGAGGAATCACAGGGACCAAGTGAGGCTCTCCCCAGGGATCTGTCTGTGGTCAGTGCCAGCAGCACCAAAGTTGGAGGCTCGCTGTCTGGAGGGGACTGTGAAGAAGCTGTATGCAGCTGCCAGGGAGGAGCAACTCCGTGATGGGGTTCCTGGGGAAGGCTGGGGGCGCTGGGATCCCCGAGAAGAGCCAGGTACATGCAGGAGGCCAGCAGGACCACTCCAGGAGCCACGCAGAGTGGGTGCTCAGAGGACTCGTGCAGGTCCCAAGAGAGCAGCAGAAACCAGGCCCATCTTCCACTTCCAGTGATTCCTGCCCTCCCCATCCTCCCGAGAGGACCCAGCTGAGACCTTGAAGAATGTCCTTGATGCATGTCCCTGGTGGGATGAAGCATTCCGCCCCTGTAACTAACTGTCCCTAGCCAGCTCTCACAGGTCCCTAACCACCCTCCTTCAGAGACTTTTGGGAAGTGCATGTCTTTGAGCAGGTGACCTTTGGAGGGGCCATCCTAGCTCCACGTTGAGAGGGGGGACTCAAGGGTCAGGGTTGGTTTTCTCCACACTGGTGCTGTTGGTTAGAAGTCTCAGTGCCGTGCACTGTTTTATTTTTATCACTGCTGCGACCGTGGCAGAAAGAAGCGACGTAGGAGGGAACCGTAAGGGTGCATCTTTCAAGCATGGTGAACTCGTAGCGGCAGGAGTGTGTGGCTGCGCTCCTCACATCTTGACAGATCAAGAATCAAAGGGAGGGCTGGAGAGACGACTCAGCAGTTAAGGCACTTGTCTCCAGTGCCTAAGGCCCCCGGTTCAATTCCCCAGGACCCACATAAGCCAGACCCACAAGTTGGTGGCCCTGGTGCCCTCTCTCTCTCTCTCTCTCTCTCTCTCTCTCTCTCTCTCTCTGTATCTCTCTGCTTGAAAATGAATAAATAAAATATTTTAAAGAATCAAAGGGAGATGAGTGTTGGCATCAGCTGGCTTTCTTCTCCTCCACCTTTTATTCAGCCCAGGACCCCAGCTTAGTGAGATGGCGTTGTCCACCTTCAGAGTGAGTCTTCTTTCTGGTTAACCCTCTCTGAAGACACTCGCGTGCGCATGCACACCACACACACACACACACACACACACACACACACACACACACACAGGTGTGACTTATTAACGCTCCAAGTGTTTCTTAATCTAGTCAAGTTGACAATGAAGACCCATGAATTACCCATGGAAAATGACCCTAATCCTCAGGAGGGTTCAAGAACTGAAGACCCACACAGGGACCTGTTAAAGTTAGCTTCATGTTGCTGGCACGAAGCACCCAGCCAAAAGCACCTTGTGGGAGGAAAAAGTTTATTTTGGTTTACAGACTGGAGGGGAAACTCCATGACGGCAGGGGAAAACATGGCACGTGAAGAGGCTGGACATCATCTCCTGGTGCCAAACCCTGGCAAGGGGAAGCTGGCTATAACTCCTGTAAGCTGGCCCCCAACAACATACGTCCTCCATTAAGGATCCAATTTTCAAAACTGCCATCAGCTGGGGACCAAGCATTCAGAACACATGAGTTTATGGGAAACACTTAGTTTAAACCATCATAGGACCACAGGAGCAGAGCAAGGATGGCGTGCTGTGAGGCAGGGCTGGTGTGGAGGGTCTCTCCTATGTCTGCTGCACACACATACTTAGACCCTTTACCTAGGAGACACTGAGGATCCCCTGCACCCCGTGACCATCACATTCTGACCCCAGCAAATCTAGACCAGCAAAGGGACTAATTATCCCATGGAGAGGACACCCTGCGGAGCTGCAGCCCTGGCCCTCAACACCCACTCAGTATGTCTTCAGATCTGCAGGTAGGGACAGCCAGGAAGGGTCAGGTGACATTCTGGCGCCTCCACTTGCTCCGGGCCTCCAGCTGCAACCCCATCTACGGCCATGTGGTCGGAGGGTGACTCCTAGGTTGTCACATAGTAACTATGCGTTGATGATGGTTGCTGCAGCTGTACATCTCTGCCTTACATGAATTTGAGAATCTCTGACCCTCCTCACCCCCTACAGGACTGTCAGAACATTTTGGCCTGGGAAGACAGGGCTCTGGGAATCTTTGCCAACTTTTGTCCACACAGACCCTTGGAGAGACACTGAAACTAAGCTTCCGGTTACCCTGCCTAGAATTCTTTTTGCCCTGAGATGGAGTCCGCCTGCAGGACACATCATTACCATCGTGGGTATGGCCAGATCTTAGTGGCACCTCCTGCAGGATGATTGGTGCCTTTGTGGCCTTTTGTTCCACCCATGTGGTGGAGCAAGTGTCTTCTGGTTGTCACCTCTTAGTTCAGGGGAGCTGAATTCAGCTCTCCAGCAATCCTGCAGCTCTCCTGCCACTCTGGCTACATAGCCAGGGTCTTCATGAATTATGGGCGGGGAATCCCATCCCTGGCTCCTCCCCAGTGTCTCTCGTTCCCTCCTTTCCCACACCAGGAGCCCTGGAAGATTCCATAATGGCTCCACTCAGGCGAGGCTCCTCTCTGAGCTGTCTGGAACATCACAGCACATCTTTCCCTACTCAGAACAGACGGAGTGAGCAGAGTTGAGGGTGGTCTCGGATACTTCTTGCCGAGGACCATGGCTTCTGACTACTCACACCTGCAGGGGGGGCCCCACCTTGGTTCCTATGCTGCTAGGAAGCTATGGGTCGGAGAGAGGTGCTGGCACTGTCCAGGCTTCCAAGTTCTATTTGCTTGCCTCACTTTTATTGAGAGCTGTGAGTTCTGAGCATGGCAAGGCCTCTCCACGGTTCTCTGTGGTCATTTAAGCTAGGAGCCGGGAAAGGACAGAGACCTGATGGCGAGCTCTTTGGCCTCCCAGGCTAAGCTCTGAACTCTGTGGTTACGTCCATGCCTTGGGGCAAGGGATCGCCACCAACCTGAAACAGAAGACTCCAAACAGCCACTGGCACCACTAGGAGTGGTTCACTGGCCTGGTGCCTCGGCCTGGGCTGGGCAGTGGCTCTGGAACAGTGGCATCCCTTCACCCTAACACGTGTCCCTAGAGCTTTCCAAACTCCTGTCACTGCCAGAGGAGCTACCTGTGACCCAGTTCAGACCACAAGATGCTACTCCCCGGTGTCAGCTGCCACACTTCAGGACATGGGAGGGAGACAGCCTGCTGCTGTCACTGCCCCACCAGAGCAAGGTCCAGGCAGCCTTCCACTGGACAGCCCAGGAGAGGCCTCATTTTCCCCGTTTATAGAAGCAGCAGCAGCCAGGCTCTTATCTCCCCTTCCACATGGCAGCTTCTCTTCCGGGCCTCTTGGGTGGGGACTAGCCTAAAGCCTGTCCAACACCACTAAGGCTGCTCATCCAACCGGAGAGATCAGAAACATTTATTCCTGTCCACCTCTGTCCCGGCCACACAGAGTCAGCTCCCCGGACATGTGATCACAGCATACAGATAGATGGGTAGGCCAGTGAAACAGAATAGGAAATCCAGAAACACACCCATCTAGAAAGAAATCCTTTGTGGATCATAAAGGTGGCATCCCAAATTTATCTTTTTTTTAAAAAAAATGTTTTATTTATTCATTTTTCAAGCAGAGAGATAGATAGAGAGAGAGAGAGAGAGAGAGAGAGAGAGAGAGAGAGAGAGAATACCAGAGCCACCATCTTGTGGGTCTGGCCTATGTGGGTCCTGGGGAATTGAACCTGGGGCCTTAGGCACTGGAGGCAAGTGCCTTAACCGCTGAGCCATCTCTCCAGCCCCCAAATTTATCTTAAAAATGGATTTTTAAATACGTGATGTGATGAACTAAAGAGCTCTATGAAAACCTGAGCCATGTCTCACTCTAGACCCCAGAGTAAGTTCCAGGCTGAGTGTTGACATGACATATTAAGCATAGAAGATAACATGAAAACTTTTCTAAACGGAAGTAGCAACCACATTCCTGTGGATCTAAATCCAAAAGTAATCTGGAAAACAATAAAGCAAAAATATCATGCATGGAAAAGCCATCAGCCTGAAAGGCAAGAGAACTGGGAGAGTGTCTGCAACTATGTCAGAAAGAAAAGGTTGACATTCATGACATATACTGGGCTCCAAAAATAAAAACACCATCTGAAGAGGAAAATGGCAAGAGGTGGGCAAAGGACCTTCTAGCATTTGAAGAGACTCGCCCTGGCCTAGCCTGAGAGAAACGCAACGCAGACTAAGGAGACCGGCAGAAACCCAAGCAGCTGGCAGCAGGCCCTGAGGCAGGCACCCCCTGCAAAGCAGAATGGTGTCACCCCTCCAGAGGAGGACTTGCTAGCACAGTACATGGGCTCCACCCTCCAGCCCACGACCTCCACTTCTAGGAACTAACCCCAAGGACATTGCAGAAATGTGCAGGGATGAGGCAGGAAGCAAATGTGGCTTGTAGAGACACAGCAAGGGGCTTGAGTGATGGCGAGACCACCAGCCAAGACATGGGAGCCATCTCTAGAAGTGGAAAAGCCAGGAAACCGTGTTGACTTTGGAGAATCCAGGAGGAGTACAATCCTGCCAACATGGAGCTGAGGAAGGACTAGGTCAGCACTAGCCACCAGCGTCAGACCCAGACAAGATCTCAGGAAGGGGAGTGGCTCACTCTGATGGAGCCTGGGTCACAGCTGCCTTGAAGGCTGTCTGGGAATGGAGAGGACTCCAAGGGACGCAGCAGGAAAAGCAGGCTCCGGGACAGAGCACCCTGATGCCCCAAAAATAAACCACACGGGGACGGGCCACACGACAGAGCGAAGGAGCCTGCCTGCACCTTGCGCACTCGTTTGCCACTGAATCAGAGAAACAAGGTGGTCGTGAGGCCATCGGGGCTCCCATCAGAGCTGGCACGGACCATCGACTGTCTTAGGTCTGAAAAGCTTCCGTGAATAAGCTCAGGAACATGGCCCTAGTGCTTCAGAGACTCACTGAATACAGAGGAATAAGGTTGGCTGTTCCCTGTAATTCATTTCAAAGGCCCAGCGCAAGGGGATGCTTTCGGGAAGGGCGTGGTCACCACATGAGTATGTGGTGGGCCACGGCATGCCCTCCCTCCGTTTGTCCCTGTTGACAGTTCTAAATGGTCCAAGTTTAAGAGTGTATCTGAGGCCACACTGATGCATCCTGGGTACTGACTGCAGGGGTCAGTGGTGAGCAGTGGGCTCTGCTCAGGAAGACTTCTCTGGTAAAAGCCAACCCCAGTCCTGCCTGCAGTCCTCAAATCTTGTAAGCTGTCGTGAGGCTACTGCAAGGGGGTGACACAAAGGGGCAACTGGAAACCAGCTGTCCTGGTCTCGGCCATCAGCAGGACCTCCCTTAGCCATCCATCCCTGACTTGGTCCTTCCCAGTCCAGCCATGTAGCGTCAGGAGTGCCAGGGAGACAGAGATAGCCTTCACACGCCTATGCAAAGGAAAGTATGGCGGAGCAGAGTTCTCCTCCTCCTGAGCCCATCTCGAGGGAAACAGCTATTTTAAGGCACCAATGCGCAGCCTGGGTGACCCTGAGAGGCAGGCTTGGCAGATTCACACAGGGTTTTGTCCCACTTAGGAGCATGTGATAAACGTTCTGCTCTGTGCTGGCTCTACAGGGTGGTGGCCAGGCCACGTTCTCGGTCCAGTGGTCGAAGCAAGGCTGGTGGAAGAGGCGGGCACCCGCAACCCCCTTGGCCTCACTGCAGCCTAGGTCCCCAAGGCATCCCTGAGCCTGCACAACTCCAGAAGCACGCACTCTCTGCAAGACATCTCCCCTGATCCAGGCAAGAGGACTTGGTCCAGCCCTTTCCAGCTGGGACTGACCTTGGTCCTGACCTTTGAGGACTTCCTGAAGCTGTGCTGGGGCTCCTGTGGTTTCCTGGCACCTGGAGGGGAGCGTGTGATCCTTAGCATTTCCCCCTCTTCAAAGCCACCATGGCCAGCAGCCCTGACCTTCATGGAGAAAGGCCACATGGGGACCCCTGATGGGGAAAGGGCCAAGTGGCCTCTACTGAGGTCTTGTGGTTGGGGCCACAGAAGAGACGTCGGGAAGGGCATCCGAGGCCACGCCTTTTGAGGCTTGCAAGCAGGGTTCCAAGTCACTTACTAAACGTAAATTTCAGAGCCGGAGTTCTGAGGTGGGCAGAGGTGGTGAGCATCCTGCTGCTGGCTCACAAGCTTGGCACCAGCCCACTGTGGGTGTATCTGTACCCTTTTCCTGGGCTCCAAAACAGACCCACCTGTTACTGTGGCCCCACAGAGGACAGGCCATCAAAGACAGTTTCAGCATGAGTGGGGGGGGGGGTTGCCTCTTTTCTTTCTTTCTCTCCCTCTCCCCCCCCCTCAATAGAAAAATCATCTGAAATCCAAAAAGTCAGTACCAAACCATCTTGGGTTCCAACTACCACTGAACTCATTCCCCACCAAAAGGATGGCTTTGTGGTCCTGTCATACCTGTTTGGGTACAGCAAGGACTTATTCTGCCCTGAGCAGGTAGGGTGGGCTCATCAGGGTGGCTGTGAGAGGAGCTGCATCCTGATGGTCTCCCCCCCATGCTGGTGTCTCTGGAGCAGGAAGCCCAGGAGCACAACCCATGTAAGCCTGTAGCAGAGTTGCCTCCACCAGCCCAAGGGGTGGCCCAGGGCCTATGACACAGAATGACAACCGAGTCCTATCCCAGAACCCAGGCACCTCTAAGCTCTTTGTAGCCACAGCCAGTCTCCCCCGACTGGCCGGAGCTTCAGAGAGCCAGCACCCCCAGATGGAATGAGTGAGCCACGGGCCCAGAAGTGTCCCACACCACCGTGATGGCAATGCAGCCTCTGAGGGGTTGCCATGGCAACCACAAGTGTTGTCTGATGTCTCAGACACTGGCATAGGAAGGCTCAGCAAGATGACATCACTGGGACCCGTGTCAACAGGTCTGCTAGTGAGGGATGAGGGGTGTCCTAACCCTAGCCACACACCAGCCCCTGGATTGCACACTGATGCCTCCAGATGCCAGGGCTTGGCTTGCTCCTCCCCTGGGTATATCTGAGAATCTGGGGTCATAGCAGATAGGGTCCTGGGGGCCTAAGGCCTGTGACATAGGCACTTTTTACCTGTTTTTGTTCCTTCCCCACAAGTGGATAACACAGACACTGTGGGAACTGGACCTAGTCCTGTCTCTCGGAGTGCATTCCCTCCTTGTCCAAATCCCCGCTCTGTCAGCCCTTCTGTGAGTGCTCTGCAGCCATGGAGCTGGGCCCAGCTGCCAGGAGAGAAGGCCGAGGCACAAGGCAGGGCAAGGCAGAAAGAGGCTGGATCCTGCTACCTGAAAACCAACCATAGCCTTGTACCCTAGGGCCAGCCTCAGTTTAGGAGCAGAGGGAGAAGGGAGGCCAAGAGGCACAGGTGACCAGGATGGCAGGGGTTAGAGAGAAGATAAAGGAAGACTCGCCTGAGTTGAGACTGGGCCCATGTAAGGGCTGAAGCATGGGACACTCCTAGCAAAACATCAAACTGTGTGTGCTGTCCCAAAGTCAGTCACAGCCCTGAAAAACCCACCTGGGCCACGACTCCCTAAGGGCCACACCCATACCCAGCCGCCTCCACAAAACCCCTGGTCCTCCCGTGGCCTCCTGCCAGATGGTACTCACTTCTGGAAGGATTTGCAGGACAGCTGCCTTGGCCCCACAAGACAGCACCGGCGGGCAGCCATTAACTTCCAGCTTGGAACCTATCTGGCATTTCATAGGAACACAGTCTCCTGCCTCTGAAGTTCCCACCCCTACTGTAAGCAGGTCCTTCTTTCAGGCAAGGGTCGTCTACAGGCTGTAAAGCTTCCACCATGGCTGCCTGAGCCCCAGGTGGGGCATAAGCCCCATTCCCAGGCCTGTCCGGACTGTCCAGCAACCTTCATCATCAAGGCCAGCGCAGAAAAGCCATGTGGGCTGGTGGGTGGGGCAAGAGCACCTCCGCTTGGGAAAGCAAATTCCTTACCCACAAGAACCCAGCATCCTGCAGGACAGCTTAGCATGTGGCGGCCATAAGAACAGCACCCAGTAAACGGAGCAGGGGCTGGGGATGTGGCTCGGTGGGCAGAGTGCCGACCTAGAATGCATGAAGCCCTGAGTTTGATCCTGAGCACCACATAAAATGGAGGCTGCCTGTTATCCCAGCACTTGGAGATGAGCCAGGAGGAGCAGGAATTCAAGGTCATTATCAAGTCCATGAGGAGCTGCAGGCCAGCCTGGGGCTACGTCTCAAAAAATAAATAAATAGAACCAATGTGAGGCACATGTGGGAAGGGGTTTTAGGCCCCCAACTGCAGCTTTGGTCGACAGAATACTAGAGCTAAAGGCACGTGAGAAAGTAGGAGTGGCTCTCTGTGAAGTGCCCTGATCCACTACATATCCCCCCTCCAGGAGCATACGCCATGAACGCTCCTGAGAGCCTTGGAGGGGCCGTCATAAGCCAGTGCTTCCTGCCCGTGTTAAGAAAAGGCCTTTCTGGTCTTTCTTGGAAATCATACGCTCTCCATGAGTGCCTTATCCCTTCTCGCAAGAGGGAGCATCAGTTCTCAGATCCCACCACATTTCAGGGTATTCATCTTTGTTTCCGTGAAGTCCTTGGACCCGAGGTATTAAAAGTTAATAAGCTGCAGCCCTTCCTTCCTCCTGGGGTCTGCTTACTTCTCCTGGAATATTCCTGTGATAACAGTGCTGCAGCTTGAATCCACATTTCCTGAATGCAGAGACCATTTCAGACGGGTCTCCTCCAACAGAGGGCTCAAAGGTTGGGGGGAAGGGACGCGAGGGAGAAGCAGAGGCTGAGGGCAGAAGGCTGGGCAAGCATCCACACCAAGAGAAAAATGGACTCATCTTCTCTGAGTGCCGATTATTCCCACTGAGGCAATTTGTTTTGGAATCAGTTATGGCCACTTTATTCCCTGGCTGTCAGTCAGCAGGGAAGACCGAAGGAGGGATGGGAGAGGGACCCCACGTGATGTGCCAACTCCTGCGGAGGCTTCAGAGCTCTAAGGAGTCCACAGGACACACACTCGAGTCTGAAGGGTCCACATTACTGAGGCCCTGCTGTGGGAAAAAGTGTCTCATAAGCAGGCTCATTCTCTCCTGACTTCTCCTAATACAACCAGGGAATCATAACGCCCCAGAAGAATCAGAGACAAAGCCTCACCCCATCCCAAGCTGATAAAGGCTGGACCATCACCAGCTTCTCCTTGGAGAACAAAAACTGGCTCTGAGAGAAACACATCTTCTCCAAGCTCCAAGCGATTGGTGGGTCTGACCACGTCTCAGGAGCTTTTTTTTTTTAATATTTTATTTATTCATTTTCAAGCAGAGAGATACAGAGAAAGACGAGAGAGAGAGAGAGAGAGAGGAGAGAGAGAGAGAGGAGAGGAGAGAGAGAGGAGAGAGAGAGAGAGCACCAGGGCCACCACCTTGTGGGTCTGGCTTATGTGGGTCCTGGGGAATTGAACCCGGGGCCTTAGGCACTGGAGACAAGTGCCTTAAGCACTGAGCCATCTCTCCAGCCCGTCTCAGGAGCTTCGAGGTCGACCTGTCACTTCCAGGATGGACAGAAGAGTAATTCCAACCCACCAACACAGTCCTGCCTGGATGTTTCTCAGAGCTCTGGCTCAGCACAAGTGGCGTAAAGTTCCAATACGGAGTCAAGAGGATCAGCAGAGTCTGGTTCATGCTCAGTGAGGGAGGAACTTGCAAAGTTAATGCTCAGAAGGCAGCTCCAACAGGTGGTCAGCATCAAGGTTATCCCAGGTGGTAACGGAGCTCTCAGCCATCCGATCCTCTGGACTTCTCTTCACCCTCACGTTAGCCACAGATGCGACGTTTCTATTTCTGCATCTCTGACTTGATTTACACTCTCAAGCACTCAACTGCGGGACCCGGCTTACTCCCCCATTATGGAAACATGCCCCCAGATTCTGCTCCCTCTAAGAAGTTTACAGGGCCTTCCTGCTCAGTAAGAACAACTGCAACAAAATCAGCCTCCAACACTCCCAGCAGGAGGATGGGGAAGGCCACAGCTTCCCCAGAAGAGGCTTGGGTCCCAGACACTAAGAAACTGTCCTCACAAGCTCCTCCAGAGACACGAGGATCTTGCCATCGGGGCAATTCAGGGAGATGGCTTTGTGCTCAGCTGGGAGGGCACAGCCAGGAACTCAGACTGTGCCACTCGTGGGCAAGGACGCAGAGAAGCCAGGACTGTGCACACTGGGAAAGTAAAGCGGTTTAGTTGCTGTGAAAGACAGTATGGTGGGTCCTCAAAGTCAGACACAGCAGGCTGGGGAGATGGCTCAGTGGGTAAATGAGTTACTGAACAAGCCTGAGGACCTTAGTTCAGATTCTCAGAACTTCATTAAGCCAGACAAGGGACAAGGACAGGCATCTGAATTTCCAGTGAGTCAGTGTTTGCCAGCCCAGCATAGCCAATGGTGCACCGCTAGAAACCCTGCCTCAAGTGAGGTGGAAGACGAGGCCCTACATCCAGAGCTTTCCTCTCACTCCTGTGCAGTGAGCACACAGCTGCATTTACAAACATAAACACACACATGCGTACACAGTGTTTTAAAAGCCAGATACAGAACTCCCCTGTGATCCAGAACTACCACTTTTGGGTTGAAAACAGGGACACCAAAAGGCATCTGTACGGCCATGTTCACAGCGGCAGTATTGTGGGAGCAGCCCAAGTGTCCACCAACAGAAAACAAAACACGGAATACCCAAGCGACAGTGATTCATCACCTCCCGGAGAAGTGGATTCTGGGACACACTACAACATGGACAAACTGAGGACATTTCCCTGTGCTGAAAACCACTAGACACAAAAGAAAACTGCAAGATTCCACTTAATAGAACGGACTGAACGCCCGCGTCCCTCTCAGATGCCTCTGCTGAAACCCTAAGCGCCTTCATGACAGCATCAGGTCATGAGCACAGAGCGCTCTCAGGACTGGGACTCATGTCCTTACAAGGGACTCCAGAGAGCTCTGAGCTTCCTTCTCGTCAGGCGAGGACAGAGTGGGAATATGTATGCAGGCTGAGCCAGAAAACAGGCTCCCACCAAGCACCGTATCTGTCTTGATCTTGGACCTCCAGCCTCCAGAACTGTGAAAAATGTCTATTGCTTAAGCACCCAGTCTGTGGTGTTTCTGCTACAGTTACCAGAAATGGCTAAGATGAGAGGGCACCCGGAGTCCTCAAAATCAGAGACAGAAAGGAGAATGCTGGCTGCCAGAAGGGGAGAGTTATTATTTAATGAGGACAGCTTCAGTTTGGCAAGATGGAAAGTTCCAGAAATATGTCATACAACAATGCAATCTTTGTAATGCCACAGGACTGTACACCTAGAAACAGCTCACTTGGTCAGCATTATGTTACATGTAGTCTACCGGGTTTTTTAAAATATTTTATTTATTTATTTTCAAGGAGAGAGAGAGAGAGAGAGAGAGAGCGCTCACCAGGGCCACCACCTTGTGGGTCTGGCTTATGTGGGTACTGGGGAATTGAACCCAGCGACTCAGGCACCGGAGGCAAGTGCCTTAACCTCTGAGCCATCTCTCCAGCCCTCTACCGGGTCTTTAAAAAATAGTTTTTATTTATTTGCAAGCAGTGAGAGATAGAGAGAAGAGAGACAGAGATTGGGCACACCAGGGCCTCCAGCCGCTGCGAAGGAACTCCAGGGGCATGCACCACTTTGTGCATCTGGCTTTATGTGGGTACTAGGAAATCGAACCGGGGCTTTAGGCTTCACAGGCAAATGCCTTAATGACTGAGCCATTTCTCCAGCTCCCCATCATGGGTTTTTGTGGGGGGATCACATGCATCTAGAGGCTGAAGGACAACCTTGGGTGTTATATTCAAGTCCACAGTTTACCTTTGTGAGACAGGGTCTCTCATTGGTTTTGAACTTGCCAGTAGGCTAGACTGACTGACCAGTGAGCTTCAGAAATCCTCCTATCTCCGCCCCCTTGGAGCTGAGATTCCAGGCACGCATCACCACGCCCAGCATCAACATAACTACTGGATATAGAACTCAGGTCCTCAAGCTTGTGAGGTCAGTTGTCAACTGAGCTGTCTTCCCAGCCCTCTACCACAGTGTTTAAAAATATGAAACCCAAATCTGTATAACCCATCTCCAGGAGCTATGGTCCCAAAGGGTGAAGAGGCTGGAATCTAAAAGGACACTGGGCTGGGGACTCTACATGCATCAACTCTGCTACTCCCTTGATTAGGGCCAGACTCACCCCGAGTGTCCTGTGTCCTCTTGAAGGGAAACACAGCCTCTGAGACATAGTCCTACAAAGACACACGCCAAGCCCATCAGGTTCCCTGGCTGCCTTTGCAGGTCTCTGTTCACAGATTCTCAGGAGTGGAGGTGTCTCTAGCTAGAGCTCAAACCTGGATGCTAAAACTGATGGGTCAGGTATGGACCAACCAGTTATCTCTCTGACGTACCTGGCTGAGGTCTTTAAAAGTCACTGAAACAAATTCCATCCTCTCTTTTCCCTCCACATGGCTTCCTAGAAGGACTTCTAAATCTCCAAGCCTTAGGAAGGTAAGGCCTTCCTCCACCCCAGCCTAATGGCTGGAGTGAGGAAGGCTCAAGATTTTTCCCACATGAGCCTTTTTCCTCATGATGGGAGCCCTCCGTTATCTTTTCTTCTTCTACTTATTTAGCTAAACAGCATAGATTTTGGCTAAAACCTCTCCCACATGTTCTCTCCACACTGGTGGCTGGAGATCTCTATAACTGCCCAGTCTCTTTTAATTAAGATATGGGCTACTTTCCCCTATCCCAATCCCAAAATCCTCTAAACTTATTCCAATCTAAAATAAACGTGTGTGATTAAAAAAATGTTCTCTATCTAAGTTTGTCCAATTCTTTGGCTGAGATATGAACTCAGGGGGAGGTGAAGTGGGTGAAGCCTCAGTGTTCACCCTGCTGGTACCAGTCCCCGGTACAATTCCTTCCAGGCTGGGACACTATCCAGGGGGCAGCAGGACCTCTGGCAGATAGAGCCTGGTTGGTGACAGGCTTCACCCTCCCAGACACCCAACTGGCAGCCACAGCCTGAGACCCCTGGCAACCTAATTAGGTCACTCATTAGGGGCAGGAAGGAACACTCCAATTGCAGTCCTAGCTGAGTCTGGAATGAAACCCAGTGACTTTCTGTCTCTGTCTCCCTCACTGCCCAGAAATTCATTTCTGGGCCAGCAGCTCTTCAGAGCCAAGAACTGGTTGGAGAAGCTGGGTTCTGCAGAGAGGGGAGAGGAGAGGACCACCCGGCTACACTCAGAAGGAGCTCGATGGTCCCTGGGCAGGGCTGCCAAATCCAGCAGGAGTAAGAAGGGCTTGGTGAGGGCACCCTGAGACCCAGCAGGGGCAAGCAAGGCAGACCCTCAGAAAACAGCATCTGCCCCTGGCCTTGGCCATAGAGGGTGGATTTTGCCATGAGACCTCCTTTAAGTCTAAGTTCAGAATGCTGCTGACCCCAGTGCCTCCCTGATCCTCTGTGGCCCCGCGGTCAGGAGCACTGCAAAGTTTCAGCAGGCCTCCGTGGTCCCGCCAAGGCTTATTATCGTCTTCTCTTTCACCACCCTATAGGCATGTTGGAACTCTGGACTCTCAGGGAGGTTAAAAATGCCTCCCCTACCACGTGTTTCAACACAATGCAAAGCACTCCTCTGCCCTGACTATCACCTCCGACCTCAGTAAGCCAGTGTAGCAATCCTTGGTGACAATGAAGGGGAGATTAATCGCCCTCAAACGTCCTGTGCATTGTGTTTTGTTGGCAGTGCAATCCCTGCAGAGAGGGCTTTCAGAGCCTAGGGAGACAGTACCCAGACAGCTGTGAGGCCCATGGGGAGGGAGGCGCCCCAACAGCTGAACAGAAATGTCCATTCCGAAGGGCTCCATCTACAGCAAGCAATATGGAGAGGCCGAGGGCTAATTCCAGCCTTCTCCGAGCGCTTGTTAATAAGCCTCTTTGAGTTATAATTACCCTCAATCTCTAGATATCACAAGACAGCAATCAGGAAGTTAGATCTGGCCAAGAGAGAACACGAGGCAAGCGGAGATGCCTGCTTGAAGGGCAGAAGTCTCAGGGTTGCTTCAGATGAGGACACAGGCTTGGCTACCACCCTGGGTCCTGTCACCTCACACCTTAGGAATAAGCATGGGTACAGCCTGGCCTGTGGACTCCAGTGTGGTCTCAGCTGCCATTCGGATTGACTGGGCCTCTGAGCATCACAGTGGCTCCTGTACCTGGGGTACTGGCCATACCCCATGGTAATTTAAGATGCAATCTGTCTCAGTCAGCCACCCGCTGCTGGGATGAATCTCCAAACCAGGCACAGTTTTGGGAGGAAAGTACTTATTAAAGTAACAGATCCAGGGGAAGTTTAATAATGAAGAAAAAGGCTGGCCCTCTTTCATAGATCCAAGCAGAGAGAAAAACCCATCCAGCACCTCCAAAACAAGCACCAGCAGGACCTCCAGACTTCAGCTCTGACTGCTCTTTGCATATGTATCACTGGAATTTCCCATCCACCTTAGAAATACCTTAGGGCTGGACCCCAGGAGGCCAAGCCAAGGTGACAGCTCCTCCAGCCAGAAGGCTGGAGACTTTGAATCTATTTGGAGAACATCCATTCAAACCATCACACTCTCCTTCCAGGGCTGAGCCCACTCCTTGAAGGTAAGTCCCCAGGCTACAAAACCAGCCACAGTTTGCAAGCAGGCAAGTGTCACCTGCTTGGGTTGCCAGGGTGACAAAGGTTCTGCAGGGATAAGCCATGGCCACTCTCGGCTCTCAGCTGAGCTAAGACACCAGAGACCTTAAATGGAAGCGGGTGGTGGTCTGGGCAGAAAGCCTTGATGCCCAGCACTCCCATTCCCTCCCTGACAAAGGTTGCTGTCTGGGTGGGGGCCGCTTCTTTGAAGAGACATGGCGCTGGTGGGAAAAGGGAATCTCTCCGCCCCCACTGTCCTGCATGCCCCCCTTCCCTTCGTCACCCACCCAGAGGCTCCTCCTTACCTTGCCAAAGCTGCCCTTCCCGATGGCTCGCAGAATCTGGAAGTGGTCGAAGTTCACTGTGGAATGAAACAGAAGATGCAAATAAGATGGCAGACAGGCCGTGCCAGGCACATGCCCCCACCCTGGAGCAGCCCTCTTCCCACTCAGCATCCCTGCAGCCTCCCACAGGCCCACTCACTCAGGGCCAACTCGGACTGTGCTAGAGGATGGCCCAGCACTCTCCTTTTGGGATGATTTTGAGGTAGGGATGTGTGCCTCGTCCACAGGCAAGACTGGGGAGGCTCGACCACAGCTCCACACCCACTCTGAAGACATCCAACAGACAGGCCCAGGCATCTTAGGGGACACAGCCTAAGCCCTCATTGGATACACCTAGGGCTACAATGGCCTTTTGATTAATCATAGGTAGTAACACAAGACAAGCTACAGCATGGCCAGGCCGCCCTTCCCTTGAGGCCACATGAGGACCCCTCGTAGTAAAGCCTTTTAATAACCTGAACTGGTGAACTGGGTGCCCACCACCTGGGAACACAATCTTGGTGAGTGATGATTCTGCCTTCCCACAGGGTCAGCATGGGTCTGTCTGGTTCTGGCTTCCTTCTCTTGGGCACAGACTGTGCCAGGCTCAGGCAGCCTGGCTCTCCACCTAGTGCCCACTGGTCTCTGGGAAAGGCCCCTCCAGCTGATCTCTAGACCCATATCCTGGGCTCCCAGGTGTGCACCCCCACACCCTAGAAGGCCAGCACAGGGACATGACCTTGACCGTACAGACATGTGCCCCAAAGAGGATCTGGGCCACCTGTGGGTGGTGGTGTTTTGCCTATTCACCCACTTACGTGTCACCTCAAACACAGTTTTCCCTGCTGGGCTTTATTGGTGCCTGGAGCCTAGCCTCGCACTGCCTGGGAGATGGGCTAGGCATTCTCCTGCCTGTGAGCAGTTTGCAGTGGTGTCCCCCCCCCCAACGATGTAACAAGCAGAATGCAGAGTGGCCCCCAAGGCTGTTAGTTTACACAAGCAGACAGTCAACCTCTGGAGAGAGCAAGCACAGTTTTCTGACTTACATCCTGGGGAGAAAAAGACAAGAAAATAAGCAATGAAGCCGCAGGTCAGAGGCCTGCTGGGATCTCCCGGCATCCATCCTGCTCCGTGCTCAGATGCCTGCAAAGCGGATGCCTCCATTCAGGACTCTCAGGGACGGACACCTGATGGGGTTTCCTGGGTACAGAGCCAGCAAGTGTAGGGTGAGAGTACTGTGGTTTGGACACTGGCCTGCCTGTGGCCTCCCACCAACCCTCAGCTTCCTGTGATTAGCAGAAGGACATGTGGTCTGCAGCCTGCACCATGTGGCACCTGCTCCCCACTTCCTAAGACTAACTGGGAGTTCAGCTCTGTGGTCAGGCAGTCGTCCCAGGTAACAGTGTCCAGTGACCACACTCCAGAGGTGAAGGACTCTGACAAGGCTGTTCACAGAGTACTTGGGTCTGGGTAGACTTTGCACTAGGACCCCCTGCAAGGACTGTCCCAGAGGGTGACAGTGCCTCCCAGGGACCCTGCCTCTGTCCTTGGGGTGCTCCCACTGCTCTGTGCCGATACCAACTCCCATCTCCTGACTACCTGGTTGTGCTAGGGAGCACCAATATCCCACACCTGGCACCAGCCCCACAGCTCTTCAATGGAGCCCAGGCCTGCAGGAGCAGAACCCAAGACCAGCTGCTGCTCTGGGTTCCTTCCCCCGTACTTCATATTGGCAATCCAGAAGGGTTCGAGTTGCCCTGGGGTAGGGCCCAGGACCTCTCATGATCACCAGCCTAGACCAGCGTCTGGTCCCATTTCTGGCTTCTAAAGAGCAAGCAATCTACCAGCAGGAATTTGTCAAAACAGTCATCTTATGAAGGGTGCTACAGAAAGCTAAATCGTAATCAGTTTGATGGACTGAAAATCATGCTGCAACCACCACCCCGCAGACAGCTACCACCTGTAGAGTCCACTGAGCCCCACAATGAGGAGCCTCTGACGCTACCTCAGACCTCAAACCCCAAGTCTGAACAAGTTTGAAGGCGGAGCAAGGTTCTGGGCCAGGTGCAGGCAGAGCCTTTGCATGGCGGGAGCAGCAGACAGAGCCAAGGGCCACGCTGAGCCTGCCTGAGGCAGAGTCCATCCAATCAATTAACTGGCAAAGCCCACTGGCTACACCTCCAAAGATAGGCAGACTCTAGCCCTGAGGTCCCTTCCCCCGCATCCAGGGATCCAGCTCAGGCCCACTGTGCCCAGATGAAGGGACTGAGGTCCTGGGGACCCTTCTCAGTCTTTGCCACTTTGGGGTGCCCAGGAAAGACCCCAGAGGGCATGAGATAGGCTAGGTGAGACAGGTTTTTTTTTGGAAGGAATCTTATGATCTTACCAAACCCTTGCAACGCCTACCTCAGCCTGCTCTGCCTACCTCAGCTTCAGTTTTAGGTCTCAATGTCTGCCCACCTCAGCCAATCAAATCGGTCTCTTCCTCCAACTCACGTTCTTTCTCTGTCTCTCTGTCTCTGTCTCTCTCTCTCTCTCTCTCTCATGGGCACCTTGCCCAGGTGTGAGTGGATCCCTCCTCTGAGCCTTATTTACAGCAAACTCTTCAGCCAACACACCCAAGGAACATGGGCACAGAGCCTTCCGGGACAGATAAATATTTCAAAATCAAGAGTTTTTTTTAAATATTTATTTTTCAAGGTAGGCTTTCATTTTACTAGAAGTGCAGTCCTTGCTATATGAAGACAGGTCATCTCTCTCAAGGGCGAGGCACCAGGCCAGGCACTTGGGGAACTGTACTAGGTACTGTCCTAGGCCACTGGCTGGTAGGTACCAAGGACAGAGCATCTCCAACGTCCCACCCAGAGAACTTCTGGATGTTCGTCCTCTCGAGCCCAGCATTTGACCACCTTCTCAGATGGTCTCCTTGGAGCTCTAGGCTGCAAGAGGTGGGAAATACACACACCAGAGAAAAGGCAAGGGATTCTTTCTGGAAAGCAGCTGGTGCTGCCTCCTTGCAGCAGGCTTAGGACAAGCCACTCCGGGTCCCTGTGACCGTGACCTGAACTAGCACGTCTGGCTCATGCTTGGAGCTATCTCCACCGACCCTGCTCAGGTTGGCAGATGGGAGCTGAAAGGGGCACAGAGTGGGCATTCCAAAGTCAATGCTGAGGCCACAAAACAAAGAGAGGCAAGAGAGCTGAAATGTTGGTTCCTTAGGCAAAACCAACAGGCATCATGTTAGTGCGTTTCTCCTAAAAACTGAATAATAATCGACCAGCGAGTGCCCGCCCTACATGGCACCTCAGCTCTGGCCCTGGGCTCAGCACCTGGTCCACAGTAGATATGGAAGGAATACTTTCCACTAAGCACCGGGAAGGCGGTAAGTTGCTGTGAGAGTCCAGGCTGAAACACAGTCCTTTTATAAGCCGGGGATTTTCTTAAAACAGACAAACACATGCCCCATGAGGAAGGCAGAGGGAAGATGGCCCCTGGAAGAGCAAAAATAGACCTGCTGCAGCTGTGAGTCACCGCTATTGTTATCAGTGACAAATCCACGCACAGCCCAAGGCCACCCCTGCAGACCTGGAGGGACAGCTCTGCTCTCCACACCCGGGTCCTGACTCGCTCAGAGGCCCAGGAAGTGAGTGTCCAACGCTCCCCAAGGCAGCCTGCCTTGCCAGGTCCCCTAAGAGAGCTGCCAACTTCAGAGTATCCTCAAGGAAAACCAGCCCATCATCACCCAGGACTGGAGCGGGAATTGTCTGAAAACCAGTCATAAAAAAACCGAACGTCACGCATTGCGAAAATTCATGCAGAAGTGGATTGCATTCCCCATATATCCTGTGACCCAGAAACTCTGATGAAGACGTGGCTTCTGTGGAAGGAGTGCCCAGGCTGGGGGGGGGGGCTGCCTAGGGCACAGTGCTCGGGCTTCTGCAACAGTGAGGAGTCAGGCAGCGCAACAACTCCTTCCAGCAGGAGGCCACCTCAACACAGATGGCGCTCAGCTTCCTATGAGGGCTGTGAATGCCCCCATTTCACAGGTGAGGCCAGACCAGCACAAGCCCTTGGTAAAAGTATTTTCCACCTTCTCTCCCCCCTTTCCTCAGCCAGAAGCTGTCTCTAACCCCTCGGCCAGCCCTTTCCTCAGCCTGAAGACATCGCTAGTCCCTGGGGCAAAACACTGAGATGTGAGGAGTCAGGAAGTGCCTGAGCAGATGATGGCCACGTGTCACTGCCCATGAGTCTCAAAGGACCCACTGGGCCACCTTTCTCATTGCCCACTATCCTGGTCAAGGTAGGGCAGGTGGGCACACACCTGGGCTACTGCGTGGTCTTCTAGGGATTCTGTCTGCAGGTTTTGCTCAGCCAGACCACAGGAGAGTGGCTGTGTCCCCCGTACCCTGCACTCAGCGCAGGCCCTGCCCCTGGGAAGCACCTCCAAGAGCTCCTTGGCTGGTCATCTGCTGCTCGCCTTCAGGTCTTCTCTGGGAAGCTAAGACCCTCAGAGCCCTGCCCTTGTATGTGTCCTTAGCCCCGGGGGCTCTAGGGTTGCCCCTGGTCTCTCCCTGTGTTTTCCCTGCAGAAGACACAACCGGATGCTGCAGTAGAGACAGTACTGAAGCCCCCAGGGACCCTAGGTTCCAGAACAACTCTGGCTGCTCTACCCAGGACTGCAGCAAGGGCTGAAGGGCCTGGTTCCCCCATACACTGGAACCTGTTGGGGAGCGGCCTGGCCCATCCCCCATCCTTATTACAGTAAACACTGCAGCCAACAAACAGCCTCCCAGATTGTTCCGCTCACCTCACCTGCTTCCTGGGTCAATGTGTTCCGGTGTTCCACACCATCATCCCCAGATGGCATCAGAAACTTTCATAAATTAATGATGAGAAGAGCAGCTCCGGCCAGCCACAGCTCCGCCTCGGGGCTGTGAGGAGGCTGCCTGGCACGGGCAGGGAGCCACACACAGTGGCCAGAGCTCAGGGATCTCCCACAGTTGAGCGGTGTGCCTCCCCTAGGGCTGCCCGGTGGGGTTTTGCTGGCCGAAGCCTGGCTCCTCCCACTACCCCAGATGCCCAACACTCCTAGGACCACTAGCGACAGATCCGGGAGGCCTGAAGTCCACTGGCATCTCATCAGAACAGAGACTTGGGGGCTAACAGATGGAAACAAGGGGACACACTCTGGCATATGGTGGGCAGGAGTGGAAGCTGTAAGGTGTGCCCACGCTGGCCATGCCCTGATACCAAGGTCTAGGGAAGAGGTCACCCTGGCTGTGATGCATTGGACAGCTCTGGTCATTCTTGGACTTGGGCTCCTGCCAGCTCCTTGGCCCAGGCAGTTGGGGTGCAGAAAGCCGAGCTTCCCTGCCCCCGTCCTCCAGATTTCTGAGCTTGGAGGACAGGGTAGAGTGAGGATTTCCAGTCCAGGCTTTCCCTCCCAGAGGTCATGAGGGTGAGGAGGGCAGCTGCTGCACAGGCCCAGAGGTGTAGACAGGAAGGCTGCCGACCCAGCCAAAGAGAGGACAGGCTTCCCATTGCCTCAGGACTCCTCACCCCCAAGCTGGCAGCTGTACTCTGCAGACTCCACTGCCAAGGGCTACCCACACCTTGAAGAGGTCCACGCACTATGAGTCATCCTAACCCTCTCAGCATTGTGGGAGTCCCACCTTGAGCAGATGGGAGTCCCTGAGCCCTGAGCCAGAGGGTCTGGAACAGCAGGTGGTCCCCAGAAGCTGTGAGTGTGTGGAGCAGATAGACCAGCCTGAGAGAAGCCTGGACTAACCCTGCCAGGGGCTGGCAGTGCACAGGAGTTAAGTCCCTGCAGGTACAGAAAACCCTCTGCAAAGAGTTGTGAGGCCAGGGCTCAGCCGGGAGATGTGAGCATGGACCAGGGTTGGAGGGAGCGAGCATGGACCAGGGTTGGAGGGAGCCTGCCCAAGGCTGCAGTTCCACAGGACTTGGGTCACTGTCCCCAGAGGAAGACAGAGGGGCTCCTAGGAAGAGGCCTGGGCTGGCTGGCCCTTCTCCACAACTGCAGATCTCTGAGCTTCCAGAGCTCATCTCACAGAACCGCCTGGGGACCACAGCTACTGAGGCAGAGGGGCTGAGGCCTCACAACCCTAGGATTTCATAATCCTAAAAGCCAAGCCCAACATGGGCCCCACAGCAAGGCCCTGGGCTCAGCTCTGACCCTTCTGAACAGATCAGAATAGGGGTAGCAGCTCCCAATGGGCCCCATGGGGAGCGTCCATTCAAAGCAACCACTCCCCTGCTCCTCTGGAAGCTGTGGGGTGGAGCCCCAGGTGTTTAGACCCCAGAACTCTGCAGGAAGCAATGCCCAGAACCTCTGCTCCACACTGGTGGTGCCCAGTGTCTGTCTGGTGCAGTAGAGGCTTCGCAACCAGACAGGCGTAAACTCACATCTTACTGTCGCACACATTAGCACTTCCACAGAGGCGAAAACACCTTCCCCAACTGCCAACAGCACCCAGCGTGTTCTCACAGCCTCCCTTTTCCTGGAATGAAGGACTCAAGAGGAGCAACTGGTGCCCCAAGCCCAGGACTGCTCGCCAAGGATAAGGGCAGTCCCTGTTTCTTCCTCCTTGGCCCAGCCTCGTGCCAGAGGAGAGAATGCAACCACCCAGCATTCACAGCCTCGGCCCCTGGGAGACAGGACCCAGGCTTCCTCTTCCACCACCCCTCTCGACCTAGCAAGAAGAAGAGGGATCGGGGATAGTGCCCTGGGCACCTGGCTGCCAGCTCCTGTCCATGCCACACACGGGGCTCAAAAGGAGCATCTCACTACCACTAGATTCACACGTCTCTTCTGCCCTCCTTACACAGGCATTTGGCCGTGCATCTGAGGACAGCTAAGGACCCCAGAACCATGGCCCCCAAATATCACGACACCCAGCACAGGGAGAGCAAACACTTACTTCATCATGTTAAAAGTCTCAGCCCACATACAGACTGGGGTGTGAGAACGGGCCATTTCATCATGAAAGAATTTTGTCCTAAAAATGTTAGCAATAAATGGCAGGAAAATATCAACCTGCTAAAAGCAGTCCCTCCACACCAGCCCAAGAACAGGGCTCACTGCCTCTGGAGAGGCCCTCTTCCGAATGTACCGAGCTCCTCCCTCCACGACCCACAGGCCTATACCTGGAGATGGGAGTTTAACACCACTGCTAAGACACCCAGCTGCCTGCTGACCTCATCTCCCAGGCTCAGAGGACAGAAGGGCTCCAGGGGAGCAACCAGGCCACAGCCAGAGAAAAAGTACCCCAAGGTACCCCTTTAGGAAGCCAAGTCCTGCTCTGCCTCCTCCCTTCTAGAGCATCACCCTGGCAGTAGCTCACACAGAATGAAGTCTCAGTCCTTCACTGTCCCCTGGAAGAAGTCCCTTGGCCAGGACACTCCTAGCCATCCTTCTGTGTCCTATTTGCGCCATGAGTCTGAACAGCCCACACACAATCAAAGCCCGAGAGACCCGGCTGAACACCCCTTTGGTCTCTGCAGCTCATGAGACAGGCTAGTCACGAAGAAATGGGGGGGGGGGGACAGACATTTCTAGGACAGCTGGTCTAGGGGCAGTCTCGACAGAGAAAGGAGCCTGGAGGGAAAACCACCTCCTTGCCCTGACCACTGGGGCATTGGGATAGACATGCCCACCAGGCGCCAGGCAGGATGTGGCTGGGAGGTTGCCAGGCTCACCTGATATGAGATGCTCGCCCACCAACTCCCAGGGCACCCACCATAGTCAGCGCCTGCCTAAGAGGCCCCTGGGGAGCAGGCAAGTCCCACTGGTCCCTCTCCAGGTGCAATTCTGCTGCGCCCCAATGTGTGCTGCCTTATCTTTACTCCCACACTCTCCCCCAGCCCCCAAGGAGGGCTGACCACCTGGAAGCTTCTAGGTCTCACAGCAGGACGTAGCCCCACCTCCTCTGACAAGACAGGGGCTGCTGCGCTGGGAAGTTGCTAAGGCAACGAGCAGAGTGCAGTGAGGCTGCACTGCATCGCAGGCTCCTCCAGCCCCAGGGCACAAGATAGCACAGCCGCACGCACCCCCAGCTCACGCATTCGCTCACCCCCGCTGGCACATGCACTCACACTCTCACGCGTACTCATGCGACTTCATATCTATGCCATATATCTATGTCATATCTATGACATTCACTCTCACCTGCACACACACACACACACTGGTGGGAGACTGGCGGGGGAGGGAGGGAAGCTCCGCTGGCCTCCTTTTTCTCTGGCCTGCTCCCACCCTGCCTCCTGCTGCAGTCCCGCCCGCCTCACTCTGCTTCCCCAAGCTGCCACCCCTGCATGAAAGGCCGAGACAGCAGTGGCACCTCCTCAGACCACATGGCTGAGAATGAGACCTCTCGCCTCCTCTGGCACCATAAAGGCACTCCCTCCCTTCTTGGCCACAGTGACCCTGTGCTTTGAGGCTGGGAGCCCACCCAGTCACTAACCCTCACTCGCACTCAGTGCTATGGACACTCTGAGTCTCAGACTTGAGGTACAAATGAGGCATAACCGGGACCCTGAAGCCCAGGCAGTGTCTACGGAGGCAGACAGGGTCATGCCATTCTGATTTTTCTCTGCCTTGAGCCCATCACAGAGCTCTGTGCGTGGAACACTGTGGAGCTTAACGGGCCTCCTTTACAGCTCACTGGGTCAGGATGAGCGTGTCCTAGTGGTTCTTCCTCCTCTGACCCTGGCCATGTTAGGAATGTTGAAATCCCTCCCCTGGGCAGGGCCAACGAAGTTGCATACTCCTTGGCTCATGCTGGCCCTTGGGACTGATCCAGATTTCCAGGACATTTTTTAAACACAAGGTGAAAGACTTAAGACATACAAGTAGCAAAAGGAATGGAACATCAAGCCCTGGTGCCCATGACGCAGCCCCAGGACAGACCAGACTAGCCCAGAGCCCTGGGTGTCCATGCCCTGGCCCCAGGACAGACCAGACTAGCCCAGAGCCCTGGGTGCCCATGCCCTGGCCCCAGGACAGACCTGACTAGCCCAGAGCCCTGGGTGCCCATGCCCTGGCCCCAGGACAGACCAGACTAGCCCAGAGCCCTGGGTGCCCATGCCCTGGCCCCAGGACAGACCTGACTAGCCCAGAGCCCTGGGTGCCCATGCCCTGGCCCCAGGACAGACCAGACTAGCCCAGAGCCCTGGGTGCCCATGCCCTGGCCCCAGGACAGACCAGACTAGCCCA
>PVHP010007291.1:0-16417 GCA_004024765.1 Zapus hudsonius | reverse complement strand
AGTCCTCCCCTGCCATTCATCTCTGCTTCCTAGTTTTACTTCATGGTGTCAGGAGCCTGCACAGCATCAAGGCTGGGTGGGTCCACACCTACAGAGTTGTCCTGTGCATATATGTCTCCATGGTCTTTATACGTTTCCTGCTGTGGGTGCCTGACACCCCACCTTTGCCTTTCCTGCTGGACCCTCCTGGGCCCTGTGCCTATAGACAGTGTCAAGGGGAACCTCTGTGGAATCCCTGGGCTCCTTCATTTCCTGTGAGCACTGTAACCCATGACCACAATGTGGTTTAAAACAGCACACATTTGTTCTGAGAATAAAGTGCCTCATGGATCTTGCTGAGCCAAAGCCTAGATGTCTGCAGGTGAATGGTCTGAAAGCATGTGTCTCCCTAAATCCTGACCCACACTCTGTGGAACTGGGGGTACTGGGAGATGAACAGACCCCTCTCTACAAGAGTAGCATCCTTATAAAATAGACCCCAGAAGGCTCCTTTCCTTACCCTCTCAAAGTGAAGACATGAGAAGACACCGCCTGTAAACAGGCGACAGCCCTCACCAGACACGGAACTTGGACTTCCCACCTCCAGCACTGAGAGTCACAAATGTCTAAGCATGGCCACAGGCCTTCTGACATTCCTGCACAGGATCCCATCCTTGCCTCTTCCAGCTTCCCCAGGGGCTGCGCCCTGTCGTCTGGCTGCCTCTTCTCCAGCCTCAGAGCCAGCAAGGTGGCTCCCTCCAGTTTCCTTTTCCAGGCTGATGCCTGCTCCCACCTTCCTGTCTGTCCAGCCCTTCTCTCCCTCCAGCCCCCCTCACCCCGGAACCGCTTGGTTGTGCTCAGAGTTTATCAAGGCATCTCAGGGCAATCTCCTAGTCTCAAGCCTCCCCTAAGTCACATCTGCAGAGTTCCCTCTGTGTAAAGTGACACTCTCTGGGCCCCATCCAATCCCAGACAGTTAATGCCCCTCCCCTCAGAGCTTGGACTCCTTCCTGCAGATTCCCCTGCAGCCTCTCACCAGACAAAGCTGTCTCTGGGCCTTGGGGCTCCTGGGCTCTGAAGTCTTCTAGGGAAGGGCTTCGGTGTCCCTGACCCTCCTCAGAGGTCCCACCCAGGTAGGCAGGGTGGCAGGATCTGAACTCGCTGGTTAAACAAGGCTGTCAGGTGGTGACTTTCTCCCTGGGCTAGCACTGTCCCCTCCCGCCACTGCTTGCCTGCCCAGTCTTCTGCTCTGGCAGCTGTGGGCAATCAGTGACATCACACCACCTCCCAAACCCATCATCACACGTTCAACCAGAAACCATTTCTATTCGGAGACTAATTGTCCTGAGGGCCTCTTTCCAAAATGTAAATTGTGATGGACATGTTCTGGTTCACCAGGGCAGACTCCACCCTCCCCAGCAGTCCAGGTGGCTCTCCGAAGTTCATGAGACTTGGAAGGGTGAGCCTCAGGAGCTGGGTCACCATGAGCTAGGCCTCCACTAGGGCACCTCCGCCAGCCTGTGTTGGGGCAGGAGCACCAACCAGTAGATGCTGGACAGCACCAGGGAGTGGAGGCCTGCTCTGGAATCAGCTGGGGGGCTCAGAGAAGACTTCCTGAGGAGGGCAGCTGACCAGGAGGGAGCTTTATGCTCCTGTGGGGTTTCAGGAAGCCTATGAGGGAAGCCTGGGCTGAGAGACTGCGGGTGTATAAGCTGAAAAGTGGAGGCTGGGGCCCCCATTTCAGGGACAGTGCAGGCTGGATCCATGAGCGACCAAATGCCCACGGTGCCAGTATGGTATGACAGTGCCTAATACTGACTAGCAAGGCCAGGAAGTCTGGGTAAGTGTGCTCGTGTGCATGTGTGTGCGTGAATGTGTGTGTACAACGAGAGAGAGAGAGAGAGAGAGAGAGAGAGTGTGTGTGTGTGTGTGTACAGGCATAAGTGCCTGCAAGTGTGTTCTGATGTGGGCATGTTGTGTGTATCTGCATTTGCGTGTATCTGTGCCAAACATTGTGTCTGCACATTTGTGTTTGGTTGTGGGTCACGTGCATGTGTGCACACATTTGTTAGTACATGTACATCTGTACATGCATGAGTCCTCAAGCATGTGTGTCTACCTGAATTCCAGTTTCAGGGTGAGGCACAGTGGCACCCTCCCCCCAGAGGGCTTGGACAGCTGACGATCCTGGCTCTGGGTGAGGTCCCCATAGCACTGTCTGGAATGAGGGCTGCTTTGACCCCTTCCTCCTGAGCCCCAACCTAGGAAAGTGCACTGGCCTCAGCTGAGGCATCCTTACCCAGGCCTCCCAGACCTCCAGTCAGGTGGGGACATGGCCTTGCCTCCTTTCTGCCCAGGATCAAACAGAACCCTTGTGTCCTGAAGCCATTCCAAGGGTCCCTATGAGGTGCAGTACGTCCGGGGCTCGTGCCCTGCTGGGCCAGGTCATATAACTAAGGAGCTTTGTTCTTTCAACTACCCTGACCACAGCAGCTGGGTGATGAAAGCCTGGTTCTGAAGGGTTCCATAGTTTCCTGATTCTGGTCAGTCTTCAGTGTGAGCTCCTTCCCAAGAAAAGGGCACTTGTCAACAAGGCACAGCATGCAAAACACAAACAAGACAGCACTGAGCTTGGTTGGGGGGGAAGAACAGGTCCAGATAAAACCCTGGTGCTCTTAAGAGGTCAGAAACCAAGCCCAGAAGTAACTCCTTGCCTCACACTGGAGTCTGTTCAGACGCAGGGAGATCCACGAAGTTCCATCCAAAAGGACCCAGACACAACTTAGGTCAATAGAAGTATCTGCAAGAGTGGTCAGCTCAAAAGACAAGGGCAGAGCATCGCTTGGACCGACCTTAGTGGGACTGACGAACGGGACCCCTGCCCTCCCAGCCAAGCCAGAGCCAATCAAAATCCATGTTTGCCACTCTCAGCCTCCACCAGTCCCTGTGTGTGGTGGAGGTGGACAGAGAGTTGACATTACCCTGAAGCCTAGCACCCAGAAGCCCCTCTGAGTAGCCATGGCACTGTTCTAGGTGCTGCCACAGGGACCCCTCATCTGGGAGATATGTCACTAAAGGGGTCAGCTCTGTTGCCACAGCCACCCAAATAGCAGACACTTCTGGAAGTTATCCAGGCCTAGACTCACCCAAACTGTGCCCAGCTCAAGTGAACCAGCAGAGGCCATGTGGTGCTATCTAATCCACAGACAGGGCATATACCTAGGGAACCTGCCATCATTCCAAAGCAGACTACCAGGTAGATATGGCTTTCTCACATTGCAAGCTGGTTACTCCAGTTGGGAGGTCGGTACAGAATAGTGACTATGTTTGTTGGTCATTTTTTCCCTAAGAGGTTAAAAAATTTCCATGATTAAGGCAGTTTATTCTGACTCTTTTATTCCTGAGGTAGGGTCTCACTCTAGGCCAGGCTGGCCTTGAACTCCTACCTCTGCCTCCCAAGTGCTGGGATTAACGGTGTGCACCAGTGTGCCCAGCTTCTGGCTCTTTTTCTTTTTAAACGATATTAAACTGAATTAAATAAAAATTTAAGCCCCAGCCATCAAGCTGTACCTTATTTCTACTCAGTCAAGTTTCAAGGAAACACTCAGTAAGCACCGTGACTGCTTGGCATATCGCCACACGTGGTGGTTTGAATTAGGTGTTCCCCCCTCCCCCGCCCCAAACACGTGTGCTTTCAAGGCTTGGTTCCCAGCTGATGGCAGTGTGGGAGGTAGAGCTTTGCTGGAGGAGGGGTGTTTCTTGACATGGTCCTTGAGCTTTATGAGCCCCCAGCTTGCCAATGCTAGTTTGGCACACTCCTGCGGCTGATGTCCACCTGGTGTCAACCAGAGGTGATGTCCAGCCTCTGATTATGTCGCGTTTTCCCCTGCTGTCATGGAGCTTCCTGCAAGCTGCTTCTGGTTGGATGCTTTGTGCCAGCAACAAGAAGGTGACCACACCTTGCAGCAGAGCAGCAGGGAGGTGGGTGCTGTGACCATGGTCCAGGGGGAGAACCAGAGAATGACACTACGCTCTGCAGTCTCTCCTGCTCCATGTTTGCCCTCTCCCCCAACAGCAGCTCTTAGACACTCTTTCCCCGGGCCTGAAGACATCCCAGAAGAGTCAGCTGGCTTCCAGACCACCACAGGTGCATCAGGGTCCCTGGGGAGAACATCAGTCTGGAAGAGGATGGGGACTAGCAGTACACAGTCTACTGGGGCATGAAGCCCATAGCTGAGAAATGGTGGTCAAAACCAGTCTTCTTACTGAGGCTCTGGGTGAGGTTTCAGCCACAAGCGGCCAGAGAAACAGGAGCTCCTGCAAGTTAAGACAGAAGTGATGGGTGTGCAATTAAAAACAAGCAAAGGGGCTGGGGAGATGGCCTGGTGGATAAAGCACTTGCTGTGCAAGCGTGAGTACCCAAGCTTGAATCCCCAGAACCCAGGGAAAGCTAGACGGCATAGCAGGTGTCTGTGATCCTGGCATACCTACATCAGATGGAAGGTGAAGACAGAAGAATCCCCTAGAAGCTCACAGTCCAGTTAGCCTGGCAAACAGTGGTGAGCAGCAAGAGAAACTGCCTTAAACCAAGTGGAAAGGTGAGGACACACCTGAGATGGTCCTTCGACCTCCTGCACCATGGCAAACACACTAGCACACCACAGACTCAAAGAGAAGAGGTCACCAAAGACCCAACACAGGAGAGAAAATGCCAGGTTTTGTTATTCATCACGAGATGCCAACGAGAACCCCAGTGTGGTCAGCACACGTGTCGGCGAGTGTGAGGAGCCACTAGAACCACACATTGGGGTGGGAGTGTGACAGGCTGCAGGCACCGTGGGACACTCTGGCAGTTTCTCAGAAAGTCAAGCATACACGTGCTGAGCAACCCAGGAATTCCATGACTAGATCTCAGCCCGGGATAAATGAGACAGGACTGTGGCCTGTCCTGATGGCCAAGCACCAGAAACCCTGATAGTAAGTCCTGTTTACCATGTTCATGTCACAGAACACTAATTGGTTAAAGAAACAAACTACTGACAAACATGGATGAATCTCAGAAACACACTGGAGGGGTTGGGGAGATGGTTCAGTGTTTAAACACCGCAGATCCCTAGAACCAGTGTAAGACAATGTAACCCCACACATTGTAATCCCAATCCCGATGGGAGGTAGAGTCAGGAGAATCCCAAAGTTTATGGGCCAACTAGTCTGATGTTCATAGTAGCAAACAAGAGAGACTGTATCTCAAATAAGTTAAAAGGTGAGGTTGTCCTCTGACCTCAGCACTTTTCCCATGATTCATGCACACACACACACACACTGTTGAATGAAAGAAGAAAAACTTAAGGCACATGTATACAAGGAAGTCACTTACAAAAGGTCTGGAATAAACACAGACAGAAGAACCACAGCCAAGTATGGAGGCACACACCTTTAAACCCAGCACTAGGGAGCTGAGGCTGAAGGATGGTGAGTTTAAGGCTAGCCTAAGCTACACTGAGAACCTGTCTCAAACATAGAAGGAAGGGGGGACAAGAAAAGAAATAAAAGCCCTCGATATCTGTCACTGGCGTGAAGGGAATGCCTGGAGCTGTCCAGAATGACAGCAAAGTTCCGCATCAAGGGATCATAGGCCCATGGTGCATATTTGTCAAGGTTCCTCAGTCTGTGCCCTGATTCTATCTCAAAAAATACTTACATATACATTATAATATAACGGGGAGCATTAGGTATTTACTGTATTTCTGGACATGGACATTTGCCGACTTATTCCAGGGAATGGCCTAAGCCACTTCTCCATGATCATCCTACAAGTAATGAAGACGAGATGCAAATTTGTTCTCCAGGAAGGACCCCAAAGCTAGTCCGAAGACGTGACAAAACAGACCCGGGCACAGAGCTGGGTGGAGCCGGATGGTGGGTGACGACAGTGCAGGGCACAGAGGAGGGGGGAGGGGGATCAGGTGGAGGGAGCTGACCAAGAAGCCTGCAGGGATCTGGAGCAACGGAAGTGGGCAGAGCAGTGTGGGAAGGGCTCCAAGGACAGCCTTCACTCAAAATAGGGTTGGAGGTAAGGTCAGACTAGTGGCATCTCTGAGCTGGCCTGGAGCTGGTGTGACAATGGAGAAAGGCAGGGATTGGGAGAAGCCTCAGCCCCATCTCTACTCTCTTGAGTTCCAGGACCTTGGGCCATCTAAGTGGGCAGCATTATCCCCGCCCAAAGTTGGACCAGCAGGTTTCGTGGCAGCCAAGTAGCCCTCTAACTACCCCCAGGCTCCCCAGGCCTTCTGCCCTGGCCCTGAAACATGCTCCCTGGGCTCAGTAGGGAAGGAAGGACCAGCCACAATGAACCGTATCAGAACCAGCCCACCCTTTAGAAATGATGTGCTCAGTGCATGTCACCAAGAGGATGGGGACTCTCGGTACACAGAGAGCACTGGCCTCTCCTGGAAGTCCCTGGAAACCTGGCTGTAATGGGAGACAGGTGTGCAGCACAAAACTCACTTTTATTCTGGAAGCCATGACCGTGTTCTTGCTTGCATATATGAGGCCTTGTGCAAGGTTATCTCCAAATGGGTCTAATATGGCTCTGGTCTCACACACATCCTTCCCAAAGCCTGTACACAGCTCTGGGATCCCAGCCGTCTCTGAGCCATGAGCACAAGATATAGCATGAATATGCTGTTAGCCAAGCCAAGATCTTCCCTGGAGACCTCGGGACTCCCTCTCAACCCAACCTGCTGCCAAGAGAGAGCCCGGGGCTCTCAGCTACTTATCACCCTCACTGCTTGCTCTCCACTTCCTCCCTGTGCTGACTTGCTGGGCCTCAGTGGACTGATGGGCTGATGTCTCTCCAAGGCAGGGAGACTGCTCACAGAGCTGATAGGCAGTGGACAGTCTCGTGCCCAGTCTGACTCACAAGATAGACCAGGCGGTCCCTGTAACCACACTCAGTAGCATTATGAATCCTTGTCTCGCCTTGCAGAGGTGAGGTAGCCTGGGCTCCCCTTCAGCCCAGGCATCTCCTCGTACCTACAGGATCACAGATCCCAACTGTAGAGAGCTTCAAGTCCTAGAATCAATATGGGAGAAGTCCAGAAAAAGACTTCATCCTGGAGAGGCTGTGACCCCTGACACCTGAAGGTGGCCTCTCCATCATATGACCTGCCATCCTCTGAGCCATACCCCTCCGCCAAGCCTGCACTGAAACCCAGTTCTGCATTCCCAGCCACACCTCCCGATGCTCACAGTCTCCTGGTAACTAGGCAGGTACCCCCATCCTGACCCCACAAAGCCAGCACTGATGAAGGCACTCATAGTTAGGAGGACCCTGGGAGCCTGCCACAGTCAGCATGTGGTAGGTTTACAAATGCTCCAAGCTGCCCAGGCCCCCAGCTGGAGCCTGTGAACACATTCCATGATAAATGGGACTTTGCAGGTGTGACCAGGTGAAGGACCATGGGAGGGGAAGAGGACCCCTGAATGATCCAGGTGGACTCCAATGTAATTGCAGTGTCCTTATAGGAGACAGGCAGAGAGAACACTCCAGGAAAGGCGAAGGACAACTTCACCAAGATCTACACTGCGATCTCAGGACAGAGGAAGAGGCCATGAGCCATGGTCCGTGTGCAGCACAGAGTCATCTCCTTCGGGGCCCCTGGTGGGAGCATGGCTTTGCAGCATCTGAGGTTAGTCCAAAACACTGGTCAGAGCCTGGCTTGCCTGAGACGCAGCTGACAGACAGCCTAATTCTCGGCTCAGAATCGGGTATATCGGGTCTCAGCCAAGTGTCAATACTACACAAAATGGGGATAAAGAGAAGCAACACTTGGTTGTTAAGGAAAGCTTATTATTTTCAACACCACAGTGAGTGTGTGGCTTTTTTTTTTGGTTTTTTGAGGTAGGGTCTCCCTCTAGCCCAGGCTGACCTGGAATTCACTATGTAGTCTCAGGGTGGCCTTGAACTCAAGGCGATTCTCCTACCTCTGCCTCCCGAGTGCTGGGATTAAAGGCGTGCGCCACCACGCCCGGCTCTAGTGTGTGGCTTTATTTAAGACTTTTTCTTTGCAAAGAAACTTGCACGTGCTCTGATAGAAAGTCAGTACTTGAAGATTTACAAATCACAGGATCATAAGAATAAACATTCTTTCAGACACTGTGTGTCTGTAAAGCCTTTTCCAGACTATGGAGGCTGTACCATGGAGATAACACCAGGCCTAAGGAAGCTGCCCCTGCCCAGGGTGTCCTTAGGTCGCATCCATCCTTCAGGTACTGGCCTGTCTGGGAACAAGCTGGCCAGAGACGCCCGCGTCCAGTGGCTCCTCAGCAGGCAGGGCAACTCAAGCAGCCATCACCTCTAGTTCAAGACAAGTACAGCCAGGCTGAGTCATTCCTAGGAGCCTTCAGGAAAGAACCCCAGTTCATATCTTAACAGGATAGCTTAACTCCAGAAAAAGAGGCATCAAAGGGAACAGCCATGACAGGGGTTCTAAGAAACCAAGCCCCATGCTCCTAACCTCCAAGGACCCAGCATGATCACACTCAAGGCAACAAGCACACCTCACAGGACCTGGAAGCAGATATTCCTGAGTCGAGGGAGCTGTCCGTGGTGCTGCTCTCTCCCCGCCCCATCAGGCCAGCTCCTGCCCAGCAGGCGCTGACCTCAGCCCAAGAGCAACAACTGCTTGTCCAACAGCCCCACACCAACTCGGGACCACACTGCCTTTGAAAAGTTGAGGCCAACAATAACCACCAAGCCCCTTTATCTGAATCTGAGCAACAGGAGGACCTTCAGGGTCCCACAGATTTACTACAAAATTAGAGCCGTCTCAGCACCCATTCTGTCTCCTGGCTCGCTTTCCTTAGATGTGGGTCCTGGCAGCAGCAACGCTGGGTCAGTGCCATTACCCTGAGCCAGTTACAAAGATTGTGTGTATGTGTATGTGGCCTGCTGTGTGAACATGTGTGTACAGATGTGTGTGCTCTGTGTGTGCATGCATGCAGAGGCCAGAGAACTTCAGGTGCCCCCATCACTCAACCGTATGTTCCCTTGAGATGGGATCTCTTCGACTGGGAGCTGCCACCAGTCAACTAGCTTCTGCAGTCCCACCACCACCACCACCATGGACTGGAGTTACAGATGAATGGTGTACATGGTTATGCCCAGCGTTTTATGTAGGTTTTGAGGAGTTGAACTGGGTGATCTTGGCCTGAGAAGCCCTCATGCATAAGCGACAAATACTCTTAACTGCTGAGAAATCTCCCAGCCCCAGAAAAAGGTATTTTAAAGGGGTCCCTTTAGTCCCTAAGAATGGCCGGACCATCTAGCAAGCACAGCTGTAGTTTATGCCAAATACCCTTCCAATACAACATGCCTCCACTCCTGAGGGCTCTTCTGTCACCTTGGTCTGATACACCATCCCCAACAGTCCAGCCAACACAGGGCCACAGCCACACTCTGGATCACACAGGGTCTGATAGCCCTGAAGGCTCAAGGTCATAGCCATGCCCTGGCTCATTCTCTAGGACAGCCCCTCCCCCAGCTCCCTCCCTCTCTCCTCCAGCTCAGGAGACGGGATTATTGCCCTGAAAAGGGGCATACCTATTTTTAACCAACTGAATTGAATTAAGGAAAGGCATTATTTCTAGACAGAGCATAAGACTTCTGTTCCCTTTGATGTTTCCAAAAATAAGAGTGAAAGCCGTAGCAGAGTGAGGAGTCAGCTCAGGGCTGTGGTTTCAGGATGAGCATCTTGGCCAGACACAGAAGCCTGCGATGGGATAAAGGTGGTCAGGTCTATAGGCCCTCCCCTAAAGCTGCTGTGGAGCCCAATGATGTCACCTGAAGAAGGAGGAGAGGATGACTGGGCAGGGAGCGGGGGAGAGGATGGATGCCTCCAGACCTAGGCACGGCTGCCACAAAACTGTCACAAAACTAGTTTCATCTGTGCCCTGTGCAGAGGGCAGCTAGGCCAGGATGGCTGGGGCCACACTCAGGGCTTTGAGTCTTCAGGATGTGCAATTGTCTCCCCAGCTCTACCAGGCAGCTTCTCTCTCTTGGGGACAGACCTGCCTGGACCCAACCTCAGTGCTGTCCCTCAAGGTATCCTTGGCGAGTCATAGCCAGGGTGCCTGTTAGCCTTTCTTTGACCTTGACCCAAGCTGTAGCACATTGTCTTCAGGCTGTGGGCAACTCATGTCCTACCCAATACCAAACAAGACCTTCTTCAGCCTCATTTTCAGCTCAGCACCTCAGGGACAGCTTGAGCTCTGGCCACCGGGGATGAAGGTCTCCCAGCATCTTTCAAATATCACACATCAATCCTGTAGTAGAGCTTCTGAGCCTCTAGTTGGCCCTAAGGGGCCAGTCAGGGTTGGTCTTACTTGTACCATCCAGGGAGAGACCCCTGAAACAAAGGTCTCTCTCCCACCACCATTCCCTGCATATCTACTCTCTGACTTGACTCTTGGGAGATCTCTGAAGGAGATACAGACCAAGAAGGTCTGCCAAGACAAAGACCTTGGCCTCTGCAAGATCTGTAGAGACTCAGAAACACAAGAAACTCATCACGGGACAAGGAAGACACTCGAGAGAAGAAAAGTTGAAAGTTGGATCCCTGCCTCAATCCAGCAAACATGGCAAAATTCCTTCATACGAACACATGCACACTGGCTCGAGAACCACCATAAACACACGGGAGACGCTGAGTTCATTTGCAGCTTTGCAATAAGAAAGCCCTTTCCTGGAAGGAAGCAAACTGCAGAAGCCACTACAGAAAAGACAAGGTCTCCGGTGAATGGATACCTTGAATCACATAAAATCTGACACTTCCCAACAAAGAAAAATAAACTCCATTCTAAAAAATCACAGCACTGCACAGTGGGACACTTTGTCATGTGATGCATACACCATGGTTGGACACAGCACTAGGCCCAGAGGGGCCAGCACTGACCTGAGCTCTTGGACATTGTGGTCTCCAGAACCATGAGATAAATAAGCTACTATTGTTTGAAAACTTTGAAAAAAATACTATGTGAGAGGATTGCATACCTGGTATTGCTACGCTGGCCCAAAGCCTATAGCTAGGTACAGAGCCCCTGAGGAGAATCACACTGTGGTTAGGCTGGATAGGCAGCATGTCAGATCACCGTCTAACTATCTATAATTCCTTCCATAGACTAGTTCTGCTTTGAAGCCTCAATAACGAAGCTCTTACTGCAACGGGCGGAGGTCCATGCAGAACACAGCTAGCAAAATTGCTGAAAATAACCGACTGGTTCGTGTTCAGCTTCAAATAGGAGAGCTAAACCACGGCTACAAGGTTCAAGGACCCTCACAGAAGAGGGACAGAAAGACTGTAAGAGCAGGAGGATGGGGAGAGGAGGAGGAGTGGAGAGGTGTGGAATGCTGTACTGTGGGTTCCACATGACTCATGAACTCACAGTTTCCTGCATAAGATCGACCCTTTGTCATGGACACTGGAAGGGCTTATAAGATCCCACACCTCCCTGGTTAGCTAATCACAGCTGGTAATTGTTGGGTGCAGCCACTGGCCATTTCTCCTACCTCTAGTAAATAACCTCACCTCCCAGCGTCTAGTAAATAACCTGTGTTGCAGTCAGCTTCACATTGCTGGGATGAACCTCCAAACCAGCCATAGTTTATGGGAGGAAGGTGTTTATTTGAAGCTCACAACTTCAAGAAGGAAGGCATCTAGCCATCGATGGCGAAAGAAGCTGCTTCATATATCCAAGCAGAGAGAAACTACCAAACAACCCATAAGAAAACAAAATCAGCAAGCAGTAACCTCAACGGCAAATAGCAGGGACCTCACCAGAGTTCAGACTGCTCTGCTCAAACTTTTGGCTGTAATTCCCCTAGGTTCCCAGTGACACCTTAGGGCTGGACTTTGACACCTCCTCCAGTCCGGTGGCTAGAGATCCAAGTTACAAGTGTTAACAAAGCATCTGAGTCTATGGGGGACATACATTCAAACTACCACAACCTCTTACCCATGCTTCTTCAAGCAACCCCAATTTAATTTAGTAGGTCAAAATAAAGGCATGAAAGTAGAAAAGGAATGAATGGGGAAGAAGATGAGTGTTAATGGGAGAGAAAGGAGATAAGAGAGGGTTACTGACGGAATAAGGTCAAAATACATTTTATACATGTATGAAAATGTCAAAAGGGGAAATGCATTTTTAAAAATTATGAACTGGGTAAAAGCATTTGCATAAATATGATATGTTTGCATAAGCATTTATTTCCTTAGACTATAGAAAACCAGTACAAACCAGTGAGAGAAACTCCCAGAGAGGAAAGGGAAGGGCTGCAAGCAGCACCAACTAAAGAAATGACTGCTGGTCAGGCGTCTAAGTGGGTGAAGCACTCGCAGGTCAAACCGGAATACCTGAGTTTGAAAAAATATTCTGAGAATGCATTCATATACCATACCATCCTAAATTAAAACCTTGGGGTTTTGTTTGATTTATGGTGGTCCTGGGGATTGAATTTAGGGCCTCACATAGGCAAGTACTCTATAAATAAGCTATGATGCCTCCACCTCTCAAATTCTGGGATTACAGGCATACATTATTACCACACTAAGTTTATGTGGTGCCGGGGATCCAATCCAGGGCTTCGGGCATAGGAGGCAAGCTCTCTACCAACTAAGACCTCCAGCCCCAGTCACCTAATCCTTTTTTAAAAAAACAAACTTTTTTTTGAGATGGGGTCTCATTGAGTTGCCTAGGTTGGTCTTAAATTTTCTCTGTCTCCAGCAATGAAAGCCTGACTGGATTCCAAGATGGAAGGCTTCAAGATGAGAGGCTTCCACTTGGTGCTGCTCAGGTGCCTTTGTGGGTCACTATCATTTGAAATTGTGGACGTCTCAGAACACTGGGCGGTCGGTCCTTCAGCGTTGGCTCGAGGGTCAGTGGAAGCAGGAGCTATGATCAGCAGGGCTCTGTCCTCACAGTGGTCACCACACCCCCTCCAAGTGTCCCGGGCCAGGAGAGGATGTGAACACATCCCTACAGACTGTCACTCTATGGAAGAAGCCGACTCTCCTATGAGGACTGAGGCTGGCAGGAACTTCCAGCTGGCCAACTGTCCACATGATGCAGAGCAGGATACCTCCCTCTGATGCAGTCTGCCAACAGAGCTGCCAGCTACATCCCACAGTCCTGGGGGTAGTGCACGTGCCGGGCGGGGGAGAGGTGCTAAGTTGTGTAACACTCTAGCCAACAAGAGCTTGGGCTGAGCTTAAAATATCAGAGGCAGAACTTTAGAGGTACAGATGATCCCGGCGGCCTCACGGGACCTCCCACTACTGCTCTCCAGAAAGAAGCCAACTCACCACCAAGCCCCACCTGGGCCACATGTCCCCACAGAGCAGGCAGCCAAGCCCGGGGTTCCCTGGGCACAAGGTAGCGCTGACTATAAGTGCCATCCCGAGCAGGTTCCCTGAGTACAGGTTCTCGGTGGTGATGAAGGTGGCGGTCAAGTGGTGCTGTCTTTCAGTGGCTAACCTTACTTAACCGCCGGCTGGGGCCTTCTCAGGTGTGGTGATGAAGCAAACAGTACACTGAGGGAAAAGAGTCACCTGGCTTTGAGGCCAGCAGCACAGGTCCTCTGACTGCTCAGCTGCCTGGACGAGACCAGGAGCTGCCAGTTAAATGCCTCAGCCACCAGAGGCCACTCTTGGATTCCATCCACTGCATTCTCCTCACCATCAGAGGGTGGGAGTGAAGGGCCAGAATGGCAAAGGGTCACTCAGCTGGTCAGCCGTAGCTGAGGAAATTGGGCCTACCAACAGAGGACGGCCACCCACAGTTTTAGAGGCTGGAAATACAAGTCAGGGGGGGGGCTGAAGAATTCAGTGTCTGGCAAGAGCTCACTTCCTGAATTATACCTGTCTTCCTGCCATGTCCTTATAATGTAGAAAGAGGGTAAGGGAACTCTGGGTCCTTTTATAAGGAGCTCCCCCCACAGGATGTCATCACCCCAAAGGCCTCCAAATCTAGGATTTCAAATAGGAATGGGAGGGAGGGAGGTGTCGTAAACATTTAGTCCATCAACAAGCTCACAGAGTGATCACATCATCACTCATCAGAAAACGCAGGTGATCCCAAGTCCAAAATTCCTGGGTCTTTGCCCGTGGGGATGCCGGTTGATACCACATGAGAAGCATCGCTGTCAGATTCTTTGTAAGATCCTCCAGGAGCAACAGAGTTGGGCTGCACTGACCCCTGCTTTAAAGGAGACCCAGTGTCGTGTGACAGTCACATGGTCAAAGGCCCGGTTTTCATGCCCGCAGCTCCCAGGGGGGCTAGTACAAGCGCCACCACATCAACTGTCCGTTTTCTTTCTCTGCATTTATGTCACCCACTGTGTAAGGTTGCATGGAGTCCTGAGTGAACATAACCTGGTCCGTGTGGCCTTCTCAGCCAGGAAGAAAAATAAATTCTTGCCCAGATAGTTTCACAGAGTGTGTGCAGTCCACAGATGTCATTCAGGACAGAGTTAGATCCTCTGGCTGGACCATCTAACCAGACTCTAGTAACGATGCTATCAAAAGCCCTTGGAGTCCTTGGGAGGAGGCCTCAGGCTGTGCCCAGGCTCAGCATACCATGTCCTGAGGCAGCATCCTGCCCACAGCCTGAGGGACTGGATGCTGCTTCCCCAAGGACATAAATAAGACTTTCTGCTTCTCACAGGACACCCACCCAGGGATAATCACACATAGGTTTGTCACACCCAGGAAGACTCTCTCCAATACATACACTCAGGGGCAGGAACACCACACCCAGAGACATTACAACCAGGAATACCACACACCTCTCAGGGACAACCATCTAAGAGCATCCACTCAAGGAGCTTATATACAAGGACAGCTCCCAAGGGCCACCCACCCATGTCACCAAAGGCAGGCAGCATGGGCAAGGTGTCACCAGCCCTCAAGGGAAACTTATGCATCACCTGACTCCTTTCCACCCCTTCTTTGTCCTGATTACTACTCTCTTGAGTTCGCTGCATATCCAGAAGCTGGCATAG
The DNA here is from genome assembly GCA_004024765.1 of Zapus hudsonius. NCBI lineage: Eukaryota > Metazoa > Chordata > Mammalia > Rodentia > Dipodidae > Zapus > Zapus hudsonius. The sequence continues at coordinate 1,380 of PVHP010007291.1, read as the reverse complement.
AGAGCAGCTGCATTGGTGAGAAGAGCCTGCTGGACCACAGAGGTAATTAACAGAAACTTCTGAGCCTTCCAATTAACTCAGTCTGTGAGGAGCGGGTGTTGTCCTCTGGGACCCTGCAAGTGTAATTTAAAGGAATCTGAGTTCATTTTGGCAAAGGTTTCTGGGGTTCCCATTCAATGGAGCGGCTCTCCAGCACCCTGCCTTGACTTGGCAGGTGTCCCTGTTGAGGTGGTTACTGCGCCTGCTCCAGCCACTCTCAGACCGGAGCAATTTTCTGTCCTGAGGTCTCCTGCCCCTCGAGACAAACTGAGCTCCCACGACGGACAAGGAGAGGCAGGAGGGCGCTCTGTTATCCGATCCAGTGGTCCAGAATGCTGGTTGTGGTAAAGCATCCTGCCATCCTGACTGGTCAGGGGAGCCAGGGAGCCATCAGGCAGATGGAGAAGGGGCTTTTCTGGCCACCATACTGGGAAAATGGGAGATCCCTGGGGGTGCAATGACCAGAAGATAATGCTTAGAGCACACAAGATGCCAAGGCCTGCTCTTCTGAAGTGGTGCCAGGAGGACATGGCAGAGACACGAGGCAAAGAGAGGCCAAGGAGGGGACAAGGGGTTAGGCCGAGCACTGGAAGGACAGCAAGAGGGACTTCAGGTGGTGTCAACATGGAGGCTGCAGGGCTGGGCTTTGAGCTGCTTTTTGAGGAATCTTATAAGATGTACAAGGAATGCAGTTGGTTCAGAGGCTGGGAAGAATGTGGCAGACAGACCCCAGCTGGAGATGTAAATTTGAGTCCCTGGCATGGAGATGGCGTTTGAAGCCACAAGATCACCAGCACATGGGTGGAGCAAGGAAAGGAAGTAGCTCAGAGGTGCCCAGCATGACTGAGCTAGGGACAGAGGGAGGCCAGCCAAGGAGGCAGAGCAGGACCTCAGGAATGGGCTTCCTGAAGCCATGTGAAGGCAGGCAGACCAAACGCATCAACAGCACCCAGAACCGCCATGTGAAGGAGGACAGAGCACTGAGTACGAATCTTAGTCTCAGGGAAAGGGAGCTTCACAGGACAGCTTGGAGGCAGTGGGCACCGATCCTGAATGCAGGAGTGGAGCAGGATAGACAGAAGTGCTTTCGTTTTGCTGAGAATGGAGGCTGAGGACCAGGGATATAGGATCAAATCGTAGACTTTCTTAAGCTCGGGAAAATCCGATGCTGTATTTCACTCAGCAATCCCACATGAAACAGCTCCTGGGTACCTGGTTTTATGCCCCACTCTGGGGAAATACAAATGCACGGTTTGCTCTCCTGCTCACTCAGAAACCTGTGGTACGACAATTCTTCAATGACAACCCGAAAGCTTAGCCTTAGAGTCCCCGGCACAGGGC
>PVHP010007290.1:13202-57299 GCA_004024765.1 Zapus hudsonius | reverse complement strand
ACTTTCCAAGGGGAAGAAGAAACCACAGAGAACTTTATTTGAATTGCATTACTGGCTTAAGGACAGAGTGCATTCAGCTACCTTTCCCAGAGAGTTTCATCATGGTTACATTTAAGTAATGGACTGATGTGGTTGGCTAAAGATATGGAAATGAGAATTTTAAGATTTAAAGTTGAAAAAACTCAATTTTAAAATTTATAGACACAGAGACTGGTTTAAGATTACTGAAACTGCTATTATCAAACAAATTAGCAATTTAATGGAAGATGTCCCACCTTCTTTACATTGAAACAATGGAGAGATGCTTAAGGTGATTCCATTCAGGAGGACTTAATAGACTGCAAACTCTTTTGAAAGGAGATAGCTGAAAGGAAGGAATCTGCTCTTTAAGGTCACAATTTATTTCATCCCTGAGTTAACAGCATGGCTATTTTCTATACACCTAGTATTGACTTTGGAAACATGGAAAGTGTGTGGAGTGGGTAATAAAGTGCACATGGTTCCAAGAGCTCCTGCTGAGATGCAATATATGGAACAGGGCATGAATTTGCTAATATGCAAATGAAGCCATTGAATGATGGATCATGGTTTGCATGGAGACTTGAAGACGTTTTGAATATACCAGGACTATGTAAGGAATACCATGGAGTGTTACTGGCTTGTTATGGAAGTTTTCATCAACTACTCAGCCAATCTGGAGGGGCAAAATTTGAGAATCCAGAGACTCTTGGTAACTGGTTATGATAACAGACTTGAACTGCAAATGTTTGATGTTTGTCTAATGGTTGTTTAATTTACATTGGTCCAGTCTCTCCTTGTTATGCCTCATTTCAGATGAAAATGTTTACTCTGTGCCACTATATTTTAAAATTATATAACTTGTTTTGAGTTTACAGGACTCAAAGTTATGAGACAGTCTTAAATCTCAGATGAAACTTAAGACTTTGGAGAAATCTTAAATTAGTAGGCTACAGGACCTTTAAATTTGGACTCAACAGAGGAAGGAAGATCCCCAGAGCTAACTGGCTATCTTTTCCAGCCAAATCAGTGAATTCCAGTTTCAGTGAGACAATTTGTATGAAAATAAGATGGACAGTGATAGAGAAAGGCATCCAATGTTGAACTCTGACCACACATACAAGTACCCACATGCATACAAAAATGCATACACACATACACATAATATATACATCTCTGCATGCAAAGAAAAAAGACACTGAAGGAAGAAATTGAAGATAGTAGTCTATGGGCTGGAGAGATGTCTCAGCAGTTACAGCATTTGCCTGAAATGCCTGGTGATGAGGCTTTGGTTCCCCGTTACCCATGTAAAGCTAGTTGTACAGGGTGGTCCATGCATCTGGAGTTCCTTTGCAGTGGTTAGAAGCCCTGGCATGCCTATTCTCTTTCTCCAGGCAAAAGAAAGAAAGAAAGAAAGAAAGAAAGAAAGAAAGAAAGAAAGAAAGAAAGAAAGAAAGAAAGAAAGAAAGAGTATTTTTAAAAGATACTAGGCTATGAAAGACCTCCTATACTCATAAATTGGAAGTATTCATATTGTAAAAATGATCATATTACTCAAACTCTTCACAGAAATAAAAATCTTTAAATTTATATGGAAGCACAAAACATCTCAAATAATCAAGACAATCCTAAGTAGAAAGAACAAAACTGAGAAATCATAATACTTGTTCTTCTGTAATGCTACAGAGCCATAGTGACAAAAATTCTATGATGCTGGCATAAAAACAGGCATGTTGAGGAGCTGAATAATCTAGCAGACCCAACAATACATTTTCACAACTAGAACTGCCTAATTTTTTACAAACTTATAGAAAACATTCATGAAAAAAGTTAACCTCTGAAAAATGGTGACAAGGAAAAAAAATTTTCAACATGTAGAAGAAAGATGCATCTTCCATATTTCTCCCTATATAATAATCAATTCAGAATGGATGAGAAAACTTAATATTAGGGATGAGCTTAAAATTGTTGGAGGAAAATATAGAGAAAACTCTTCAAGGGCCTGGAAAGCCCCTTGAAGTGGTTGAGGTGCTTGCCTGAGAAAACTCATCAATGTATAAATATAGGCAAGGACTTTCCAAAAATGTTTCAATAGCACAGAAAATCACCAAGTTTGACAAAATTAAAAATACTTTGTATAAAAAAGGAAATAACCAAGTAAAAACACAGAGAGACCTGGTATCTGGACAAACTTTTTCCTGAGAACACATGAACACATGTAAGAGGGGCGCAATGCCATATACATATAGACCCAGCACTCCGAAACCTGATGCAGGATGTACAACATTTGAGATCACCTTCAGCTATATAGGGAAACCCTGTCTTAAAAATTAATTGAAATCCTTATGGATATTATCATTATTTAAACATTATTATATGAATCTTTTGAAGAGATAAGTACTTATTTCTCATAAATTTATATTTTTAAAATTTTTTGCTTACCACTATTTTGCATAATTTAATTAGATTTTGTCAACTATAGGTAATATTTGTGTATGAATATGTGTATGTATGATCATATATGTCTACATGTGTAACTTCATGATTTCTGTGTTGAATTATAGTGTTGAGGGGATAGAAAAGTTTGATTGAATGATATTAGCAGTTATAAAACTCATTTTCTTTGTTATATCATTGAGTTCTTTGTGTTAATTTGATTCTTTTTTACTCTATTCATACCATTGCCTTTTTAAAGCTGTCCTTTTTGTATATTGGGTATATAGTTTACAATATGCATTGTTTCATTACTGAATATCTTGAACATAAAACCCTTAAATCAATAAAGTTCCATTCTCCTGCCCACCTACCATTTTTTCCATCAATGTGATTTATTTTATTTCTTCATGTCTTATAAATTACATACAACATTCATTATTGATGCCTATAATCATTAGCAATCTCCTTAAATATGATTTTTGTAGAATATTTACCCTCTGAGTACTCATCATTCTTTTCTGAAGTTTTATGCTTATATTTTGAATAATTTCTTCAAATTTTTCTTTTAGAATTTTCCTTTAAAATTTGTCATTTGAGTTTGCTGACAACAAATTCTCTCAGCCTTTGTTTGAAAATGTCTTCCCTTTTTTCTTCATTTTTGAATGATAGTTTCACTAGGTATAGAAATCTAGTTGACAGCTAATTCTTTTTCACTCATCCCTTTAAAGATGGCATTTCGTTATCCTCAGGAGTGTATTTTTTCTGATGAGATGTCATCTGGCTTTCTTATTGTTCCCCTGTATGTAAAATGCCCTTCATCCCAATCTGCTTTTAAGATTACTTTTCCTTTAAAACTGAGTCAGTAATTTTACTATGTTGTGTCTAAGTGCAGTTTTATCTGAATCACTAAACATGAATTCTCTAAACAGTTAAAATGATATTATCATTCAAGTTCTAATAATTATATCTCCTCTACTTTTGGAACACTGGTTTATAAATGCTGAATTTTACTATCTATCCCTCATAAGTTATTCTTAGATTTTTGTGTAATATATTTTAAAATGCTTATATACTTCAATTTGAATGATTTCTCTTGATCTATTTGTACATTCATTGATTCTCTTTCTATATGTAGTTTGCTACTAAGCCCTAGATTCAAAAAAATTCATTTTTTAAAAAATTCAGAAATGATAGCTGACTCCCTGCTAGGCGATGAACCACCCCTAACACATCAGCTCCCCAGGTGAAACCACAGAAAAAGTGGAGATGAGCAAGTGTGCTGCTTCCAGAGTGAGCCCAACAAACTGAGATAGAGTGAGGAAGAAACTGTGGATACGCAGTTCCAACGCAGAAATCTAGAAGCTGCTAAGAGCTCAACACTAAAGTAAGCTTAAAACTCACTCAGGGAGGAGGGAAATGGTGGTGCCATCACAAGACTTGCTCATATAATGTATCTAATTATTGACAATAAATATGTTAATAAAAAATTAATACCTCTAGCAAAATGCAATGTTTCTTATTATTTAGTATTTCAAATATTTTATAATATTTACATGTTTAAATAAAAGGAGTTGTGTAAAAGCAAACAAACAAACAAACAAAACCCTCACTGACCATGTCTCAGGGAACTCTGTGAAAGAGGGGGTAGAAAGATTGTAAGAGTCATGATTTGGGGGATATCCAGAGGTGTTGTAACCCCCAAAACTGCCCACCAAAGACTAACTGCTGCTTTCACAACACATATCCCTCAACCCCATGGAGCATATTAGCAATCCCACTGAGAAAGACCTATAGGGGAATGGGGGTATATCAAAGTGTGCATTCCAAGTTTCTATTTAATAATAAAATTAGTAAAAAAAATTCAGTTCTGAAATGTAACTTTTCTGATTACATAGTTCATTCCTATTGAAAATGGATTTATTTCCTATATTCATTCTCTTCTATTCTTTTTGTTTACATATTGGTAATTCTTTAAAGTCTAAAATCTAATGCCAAATTATAATTCATTCAACTGGGCTTCTTTCATGCAGTTGGTTTTCTCAGATTTTATTAGTCTCTTCAATTTTGGACATTATGTAGTTTTTGCATATTTAAAGAATCAAGGAGCTTAGAGTGAACATCATTTTACTTACATAAAGCATGTGAATTTCTTTTAGGTAGCAGTAATGGTTAAGAAACAAACATGTTTCTCCAAATAGAAACTCAAGGAGAATGGATCTGGCCTGCTGCTTGCATATAAATTTATGTCTGATTTTAAATGTGTTAAAGGGTGAAATGTACCTGGAAAATCATGGAAAATGATCTTGAACTACAGATATATTTAGACAAAACTTGAGCTCGAAGCACTATTTTAATATGGAGATTTTATCTGTTTTCCAGCCTAGACCCCAGCCACCTGTGATGTTTCTTGCTCCCCTGAAGTCCTTGGGGATTAACCATCTGGCTAGAAGAATCAGTTCTGATTTTGGGAATACAGTGAATTTTCATCCAGTGTGCTAGCTTTTGTCAGAGTTTGAACCCTTCACAAATCTACTACTTCATGGCGTTGAGTGAACACTACTCAGTTAAGTTCCAAGTTAATTCTTTGTTCATACTGTAGAAATACTGCTTGACACAGCTCTCCAATGGCCATTGTCTTTAGTGTCTTAACTTCCATTTACTTTTTAAACATGCCAGGACATTTTCCTATTCCTTATTTACAAAACATACATTTATCTTTACCTTAGAATTTATATCAGTTGTCACACGCTTCTGAAATGTTTATCTCTTTGACACTTTGTACATATATCTACCTTAAAAAATACTGAGTTACCTATCTATGTTGTCTCTGTATTTAGTTGATTGAGTGTAATACATTTAAATATGCATCTCCTGCCCATTAGTTCTCAAGATCTTAGGGAGGAGAAACTGGGGCTTAACCATATCTTTGGATTCAATGTCTAATGATAGTTGATATAGTGCTAAATATATGTTTACTGATATTTTCAGTCACTTTTTTTCAGTTGCTTTCAGTCACTTTTTTTGGAAAAATTTAAAAAAAAAAGCTCTGAGATGACACCTGATTTATCTTGCTCTAAGTTAAAGCTTGGTCTCAAATAAATATTGAAATACATTTTTGAAGATTGTCTTAACTAAAGTTAAAATAGCAAGAAATATGATTGTTCAATACTATAAAGTTTAATTTTTCCCTGTTTTAATAGCTAAAAACAAAATTTAAATCCCTTATTTCAAATTAAAATACTCTTCACTTTTAACTAATAATACCTTTATGTGCCTGACACCTCAGGTGGAATGATTAAATTATGTACCTCTAGAAACAGCTCACAAAACAATGACAGCTATTACAAACCTACTATGTTCCTGGGTATTTTTTTAAAGTAATGTATTTAGAAATCAAGATGACTTCAATTTGTGGTTTCTCTTGTATGTGACATTCTTCTATTCCTTTTGATTCACATATGGACCATGATACATATATTCATTTTTGTAACATTTTTTCTTTCCATAGGATATGTCCCAGAGAGTTCATTGCTATTTGACTTTGTTAGGTAGTTTCTTTAAGCAAAGATGTACCATCTAAAACCTTTGCTCTTGGTCAAGTGCAAGAATTTTTGTTTGAAAGGGCATTTTTTAAAAAATGTATGTGTGTTTGTTGAGGAGGGGTCTTTGATAGTCAACTGCAAAGGGACAGATGACATCAGAGTACCATCTGAAGCCTTTTTCCATTGTCCACATAACTGAGTAATGCTTTTATTGCATTGCATGGGGCCAGTATATATTGCTTCATTTTCTATTTTTTTATTCTCTTTTGAAACAGTGTCTGGCATGATGACCATGTTGAACTTTAATTTATAATCTTTCTGCCTAAGCCTCCCAAGTATCTATGAGTAGAGGCACACACCATCATGTTCAACTGCTCCACTGGCTTTTTAGTTTGAAGCTCTCCAATAGAAAACTCACATTCAACTTCTGAAGAGTTCATGCTAACAATACCCCACTTTTGAACTGCTCATACTGGTGAATCTAAGAGAGGACAATAAGGAAGGTTTGTGTTTACAGGACTGAGTTGACTTCCGTTCTAGTCTTTCCACTCTCTGCATCAATCTATTCTGTTCCATTTTTAGATATCCATCCAGGAAGAAAATGAGCATGAAGCATTAGAGATTGCCTTCCTAAAAGTGCTAGGGCTTCTTCTTCCATGAAAGTAAAGAGATATGGAACCATGATTAAACATTTTCTTGGATGAAGGTGACCAGAAAGGGACATTTAACCCTGGTCTTGGAGCATGCCATCACTTCTGTTTATAAAGAAAGATGATCTTTTGTTATGTTCAAACAATTTTATTTCCTGAAAGAAACTAGTGCCTCTGCAACAGTTACTCTTGCGACATAGATTGTCATGTCACAGGAAGAGTGTCGTTGACTCACTTCCCATGCCAGGCAGTCCTCATCCCCAGGAGAGTAAGACACCTGCATTGATAGCCTGTTTTTAAATTGGAATCTGGAAATCATTTTGCCTCCAAGGTCATGCCTAAAATCAGGTTATCGCAATTGATATTTTACTTTAACCTTTATGAGAAAGAATGTGGCCCAAAGATGGTCTTTTCTTTTGCAAACAGTCATGATTACATATCCTTCTTTGTTTTTCACTGAGAACAACATATACAACAGAAAAAGTGGAGATTAATTTCTGCTCTCTGAAAATAAACTCTTATATGTCTGAAAATTATATATAAAATGAGAAAGGAGGATAAAATTGGATGATTATATATGAGAATGTATACGTGTGTATATAGTTCTATGTTTATAAATTCATTCATTTAATTGTTTAAAAAAAATCCTGGGCTTGTGTGGTGGTGGAGTAGTTAGGGGCACTTTCTGCATAAGCATGAGGGCCTTAGGATGACTTAAACAGCCCACGTTTGAATCTGCAGATTCCAGGAAAACAGCAGGTTATAGTTTTGCTCTTCTGTAACCCCAGTGCTGTAGAGACTAGGGAATTGCCCATTTCCCTGGCTACAAACAAGCAAACAAACAACAAACAAACAAAGGCCTGCAAGCTCTCATATCAGTGAGAGACACTGGATCAAATAAAAATAACTCAAGAATGGGCATAAAAGCAAAGGAGTGGAAATCCTTATGTTCTGCTCCAGATTTGGGAGGCAAGCACATGGGGTAAGGCAAGGGCACATCCACAAGAGTATCACACCCCACACAAACACTACACATCACATTACATACACACAAGGAAAAAAATGACTGAACAATCACTAGTCATACAGTGGTAAAAATTGGGTTTTGGAAACAAACGTATTGAAAACATTGCCACATAAGCTATGTGAATTTGTGCAGTCAAATTTACCTGATAAGTCATTACTTTTAATCTAAAATTAAAATACTTATATCACAGGATTGTGATTGGGAACCACTGATTTATAAAACACTCAACAAGAATTTTCTGGCTAAGAGACTTCTACTCATGGTAGTAATTTTTACTTACTCTGCTATTTTCTTTCAGCCAGTAGAAGTATTCAGAGTTATAGAATTATTTTTTTAAAATGTTTTTTGCAGGAGCCTTCAAGTCTATCTGGAGAACTGAGAAGAACATTGACAAAACTCACATATCAAATGAAATGTGTTGCTTAAATATTGAGCAGACAGATAAACATACCTTCAATTAAAATGGAGTGGCAATGGGATGTGGTCATTAACTTTATACCTTCACCAAATTAATTGAAAATAACAAGGGGACTTTGTTTTTAGAACTAATCTCAATTTGTTGTTTACTTTTATTATTTAGCTCTTTTTGTTTGTAGTTAATTCTATAAATGTTTGTAGAGCTACACAAAGAAAATCCTTCTGTTTTTGCACTTAAATATCCTAAAGGCAGAGGACATCATTTATATGAAAACATATCATCTTTCTAGAAACACAAAGAAACCTTTAGCCAATAAAAGAGCTCAAACAGTGCAGTAACCTCTGCTGAAATATACACTTTAGTGTGGCCTTTTTGTAAAGTGAATTTCAGATTTGCAAAAATGAAATTCAATGCTCAGAGATCTATAATAATGAAGTACTTTCCTACAAATTCAAAGCTCGAGTATACTAGTTTAATATTGGTAGAGATCTCATAAGACACATTGGAGAAATTTACAAAAAAGAAACACTAAACATGTAAAGCAAAGGAGTGAATGGTTTTGGGAGGAAAATAAAATATAAGAATTGTAGAAGTTGCTAGGAGTCTGGAACAGCAGCTGGAGTTAGGGACTGGATGCAGCCTGAATAGTTATCATCCTCATGAAATGATGTTTATAGAAGAAATTAAGTAAGTTCCCAACGACATTTTTTTCTATGCATTTTGAGAGAGAATATAAAGATGGGATATTATGAGCCTTTAACTGGCACAAAGAGAAGGGATATGTAATGGTATCATTATTGCTAAATTGTGACTAAGTACATGCATGAGCAGGTAGCTGGACATACTTAGAGATAGATATACAATGAAAATAATGAAGAATCATGGCCCAGTGTGGTGGCACACGCCTTTAATCCCAGGACTCGGGAGGCAGAGGTAGGAGGATTGCCGTGAGTTCAAGGCCATCCTGAGACTACAGAGTAAATTCCAGGTCAGCCTGGACTAGAGCGAGACCCTACCTCGAAACCCCCCCCCAAAAGAAAAAGAAAAAAGAAAAGAAAATAATGAAGAATCAAATAAAAATAGAAAACCCAGTATTAACACAATATTTTAAGGAAAGCACACAAAATGTAGCTGAAAATATTTATCTTATATCTCCTTTGTTTTACTCCCTTAAAATCTTGAAAGGAGGGGCTGGAGAGATGGCTCAGCGGTTAAGGCACTTGCCTCCAGTGCCTAAGGCCCCGGGTTCTATTCCCCAGGACCCACATAAGCCAGACCACAAGGTGGTGGCCCTGGTGCTCTCTCTCTCTCTCTCTCTCTCTCTCTCTCTCTCTCTCTCTCTCTCTCTCTCTCTCTCTGTCTCTCTCTCCCTCTCTCTCTGCTTAAAAATGAATAAATAAATAAATAATATTTTTAAAAAATCTTGAAAGGAAAAAATAAGACTCCTTATGTAATGCTAGGGAAGCTGGGGAAGAGATAAAAATCATTCAGGGTTACTTGAGTACGTCACCTGAGTGTGTCCCCACACTCGTAGTCACAGAGTTGTTTGTTTGTTTTTTTTTTAATTTCAGTCAACACAGCAACTTACATATACAGCTTAAAAATGTTTCCTATCTCAATTATTTGTACTGTAACCTCCTTTTTAATCTGTTTTGCTCTAAATATTCATCTCATTTTGCTGGTTTCCTCTGATGTTGGAGTTCACTTAAGGTTCAATTTTAGGAAGTTGGATTTTTAATAAGATTCCTTTAAATGGTTTCCACATTTAGCCAATCTTGGCAGTTCTTACCAGTCCATGGAAGAGCAAATAGAGAACTTATGAAAAAATAGCTTCTTTAACTGCTAGATGAAACTGAAATCTAGTTTCTTTGACTTCTGAGATGTCAATGCAATGTTGCCAATCTAAATTGGTCGATAACCTTGCATGGAACTGGGCAAAAAGGGCCTTTTCAGTCTACTGATGATGCAATGTTTCCTAAGCTTCCAAGACAGGCCCATCGAAGTATTTTCTGCTTGACAGTTATTTTCTGAAATATATTAATTTAATTGCTATACTGCTAACACACACACACACATCTGAAAGATGTAAAATACATGGAATCATTAATTTCTGACTCTATTATCTTAAAGATTAGTAAATCTGTGTTTAGTTTTTTAAAAAACATTTCAAACAACTATACATGCATATTATATCTTCTTTTTTGAATCAAGTGTGTACTTGATGTTTTCATTGTTTTTAGGTTGTTACTTGGGTTCATTGAAATAATTCATACTGAGCCTACTGCTGGTGTGCAGAGGAAGGTGGGCAGGAGGAGGAAAGTGGGCAGAAGGTGGAAGGATGGCAAGAAACATTTTAGGATTTATGCAGTTTAATGAAAAAATGTTCCCTTTACTTCCTGCAGAGTGTTACTATTATTATCATTGGTGGGCCTGAGGCATGGGCCACACACATCATCTGCCTAAAAATAAATCTGTAGCCTGTCTGAGTGTCATCATGGCATTTGTTTCATAATAACAACCTGTGAGTCCTTATTGGAATTCAAGTGGGCTGAGTTTCGGTGCCAGCAACAAGGCCTGTGTACAATACTGGGGCACAGGCTGTCCTCAGAAGGCTCTGGGAGCATCACAGTGGTGTGTGTCAAATAACTCTGCACAAGGAAAAGCATCTGAATCCCAGGAAGGATGAAGCAAGCAGGGTGAAACTAGAGAATATATTCCATACAAACAAGATATGTGGTATCAATTCAATCATGTCATTGAAGGAGAATAGGCGCTGATCCAGGCCTAAATTGAATCATGTCACTGTTTAACTTGCCAAGTGACCTAGGATATTGAATATGCAAGGAGCAAGGTTTTCATTGAGATTTCTAGCACTAAACTGTTTTTGATGCCTCTCTTTTGTTTCAATATTGGTATTTGAAATCTTCATGGTAACACCTATTCCTTTCTCTATTGAGAAATAATTTACATGTTAAAGCTAAATCTGTTAAAACTATAATCTGAGGAATTTCAAGTGTGATGTTTACAGGCAATCTATAAATCGAATAGCTATGATTTTATTTATCTCTCTATAAAACTGACAGATGACCAAGGTGTGGTTTGCATGATCTGGAATCTAGCTGCCAACAGGGGCTTGTTTCTAAAATGTGTGAGGATGCAGAAGTGGCTAGCAGCTTGTGATATCAGCTAGGTCAGCACATGCATCATCTTTTTGGAAATCAGTTGCCCTGTCTTACTTGTTCTCTGGCCATCTTCCTTGGCACATGCAGATATATGAGCCTAATTACACTTGACTTGGGGCAATAAAAATCTTGTTGTGTAGCTTTGAATCAGTAACTTCCATAGTGCAGTTAATTTTTTTTTTAAATGGAGCTTGAGAGATGGTACAGCATTTAAGATTATTTATTTCACAAGTGTGGGGACCTGAGATGGCTGTGACTATCTAAGCACGCAGATTAAATAGCTAGGTGTGGTCAGTAACTCCAGTCCTGTGGGGCGGGGGGAAGAGTGGACAGGAAGAAGGGCCTAAAGAGACTGGAGAATTGCTGAGACTTAGTGACTCAAAAAAAAAAAGAAAAAGAAAAAAGAAAGAAAAGAAAAAAGAAAAGAAAACAGCAGTGAAAATGCAGGTCTGGTTGAGAGATAGACTCCATCACAGGAAACAGGTACAGACGGAGCTCAAGGACGAGGATAACCAATATCCTCCTCTGGCCTCCACATTCGTGTACACAGAGTACATGAATCTGCACACACTTGTACATACATAACACACACACACACATTGTATCACACACCATATATATTCTATATACATATACTCCAAAAGAAAAAACTATGAAAATCTTTATGCTATATTTCGTATGTTCATTGTAACATAATGGTGGCCACCTCAGGCTTCTATTTTATACAGAGGTTGATAGCAATGACACTTAGTGAAATAAACAGAAGTGTGCATTTGAAGTCAAATACCAAAATCAACCGTAAGATGTCACATGATTTACAAGGAAGGTATGCATTTCTTTGTTGATGTAAGTGGAATTCAACTTATTTTTTTATGTGATAGAAAGTCATAGTATGAAAGTAGTTCTATTGTGTAACCTTTTTTCCCCCACTGCATTTAGAGAAAATTAGATGGTGGGAGATGAGCAGCCATAGATGAAAATCATTTAAACATGTTGATACATTAAATAAACAATATAGGTTAATCCTGTACATAAAATTCTTGTCATAACATCAGGAAGACAAGTATTGAAGTAGAAATAATGGTTTCAGGGATGCTTTTCTCCTGGAATACCCATAAGCATTTTGATATAAGGAAGTAATAATCACGGGAAATATGGGAAAACTTAAAGGAAGAGGAACTGAAATTTTAATACAAAATAAATATTTCACTTCTTATATTTCTTTATCATTTTTCATGATAGTCAAGAAATGGAATTGGAAAATGTCCATCAGCAGATAAATTTATTTTTTAAAAAATACCATTCCAATAGTAGTTTATTCTTTAAAAAAAGAAATGCTATCGTTTACAACAACATGGATGAACTTGGAGGACGCTACATTGAGACAACTGATCATAAAAAGACAAAACACATAATCTCTTACACATGTGGGATCTTTAAAAAGTGGGACCATTGCTGTGATAAACTTGAGCATGTGATTCATAAGTCATTGGAACTGATTTTCAGAAAGAATGTGGAATACTTTGAAACTTTGGGCTAGAAAGCGGCAAAGGGAGCTTAATGACCAGTTCTGGGGTGGAAGACTTAGATGTCAGGAGAAATGCAGAAAGTGGGGACCCAGCTGATAAGGTTTGAGAGGGTAGCAAGGACTCAGTCAGGAATTGGACCAAAGGAAGATTATGATATAAGCATCTTAAAAGAAACCTAGTTACATTTTCCCATGTCTGGAGAACTTAAATGAGGATGGATATGTAAGTAATGGACTTTCATTTGGCAAACTCTCAAGACAGAATAGCATTCAAGCTGTGTTACAGTTACTGCTCACTGCTCTGATCAAGGTCTAATGGAGGGACTAACCAGCACAGCAAAGAGATGAAACATCTCTAATGACAGGGAGAATAGTGGGTTAAGGTTGCAAGTCAGGTTGGTGTTGAGTAAGTACCATTAAGAGAAATCTCGTGAAGTGCACTGGGTTGACAGAGAAGATTCCTTAAGGTCTGGACACTGAACATATTGCAGGCTGCCTCTTGGAAAAGTCCAAATTCACTTGAAACAGTTAAATGCATTTTTTATATTTATCTATGGTATTTATAAATATATGGTATATATAAATACCATAGCTAAATATTAAAAAATAATGCATTTACCTGAATATATATTGAATATATTTTATCAAAATGTACCTGTATATGTATATTGAAATTGTGGGTGTAGGGGACCTCTTTAGCAATGAAATATACTTAATAGTGATACCTGGTCTTGAAACAGAGTAAAATTGGGGTTCTCAGAGGTTAGAGGATAGAAAATTGGGGAGATGTTGGTCATAGGACACAAAGTTTCAGTTAGACAATAGGAACAAATTAAAAAGATTTATCAGGGTAGTTTTGGTTAATGACAAGATATTAAGTATTCTCACTATACCAAAGAGATATGCTTGTGAAGAAATGGATACACAAGTAGTTTGGCTTAGTTGTTCACATATGCATAATGCATATTTGTGTAACATAACCATTCATATGTGCATATATTTATGTGTGTGAGACAGCCGTTCATAAGTTCATATACTTACATGTGTGAATTAGATTTCATATATGCACATGTGTGTGTGAGAGAGAGAAAGGCTTGGCCATTCATATATGAACATATAAATGTGTGTGATTTGGACATTCATATATGCATACATGTATCTGTGCATAACAGCCATTCATTATCCAAATATATATGTGTGTCTGTACATAATCTGTACTTGACAAATATATGTAATTTTTACTTGGTAACTAAAAATGTGTCTCTTTTTTTGGATGAACGCACTGGTTCTCAGTCTTGAAAGTGTATCATCTGAAAAGTTTTAATTAATTTAACTAATATTCAGGTTATAATCCACATCAGTTAAATAAAATTTGACAGGGACTGAGTGTATGAACAGCAGTTCAATCATAACAGCAATAGTTGTATTATATTTGAATCTACCTAAAATCAAATTAAATTCAGGATATATAGATATAGCACCAAAATACACCATATGTTGAATATTTACCATAAAATTACATGAAGAAATGGTTTTGGTAAGTTCAAAATATAAATGATTGGGTCAAATATCAATAGCCACAAGCCCTATACATTATTATTATTAATGCATAAATGTCAGAGAGCACAAAGCAGAATCTCATGGGACAGACCTGACAATAACAATTTTGCATTTTACAAGAGCCCTAAAGTGTGCTCCTTCTGGCAGAAGAGATAAATAATTTGAGAATCATAGCTGAAACACAGAGAGCCTCTTAAGGTAAACAAATGTGTCCAAAAATCCCTAGAAAATTGGAGGTTTAATGACTTGATGTACATTGTCTTCTAAAAGAAATTGCTGTGGAGATGTCAAGACTGAACTTCACAGAGACAATAAAAATAAGGATAGTGATATAACAATAAAATTATCCAAAATCTGGAAAGACAATTTAAACTAATATATTTTTATATACCTATGTTTTGTTTCTTGTATATATACCTGAACATGAAATTGTAGCATCATGAGATAGCTCTGTTTAATATTTTGTGATTTTATATTTTCTAAAGTAGCTACATCATTTTTCATTCTCATCAATCATGTCTGAGTGGTTATTGGATATGAAGTGGTACTTCATTGTGTTTTAATTTGCATTTTCATAGTGGATAATGATGTTGAGCACCTTGTGTTTGATATCCTTTTGTATATCTTCCTCAGGGAAGTGTCTGTTCAAATCCAGATTGTCCGCTTTAAAATTATTTTTCTTTCATTGTCAAGTTATAAATATTCTTTATGAAATCTGAATATGAATCATGTATCAGATCTACAATTTGCAAATATTTCTCCCATTTATTCTTGGCATATTAAAGCTCCATAAATATGCATAAGATATAAAAATATGCATATATAAGCATGTATGTGTATCTAAATGTACATAATTCATACTCAGTCATCTACCACATAACAATATCTGGGTCAATGATAGACTGTATTTACATCAGTCTCTCACAAGATTATAATGGAGATTATAAGAAATTTCCATTGCCTAAAAAAAATTTATCCATTCTATGTTTAGAATGTTGAGAAGCACAAATAATTACCATTAAATTACATTTTTCTTCAATGTACAATAAACCAGCATGTTGTGTAAATTTATAACCTAGAAGCAATGGACTATATATACATTAAGAGTCTAGGAAGCTAAATACATTGTCAGGTATAACCTCTAAGTTTCTGTACATACTCTGTGAGGTTTTCACAGTCACAAAATTGAGTACCATGCACTTCTCAGAACATATTTCTGTAGTTAACTGATGCATAAAAAGTATGTGTATATAAATTTGAAATATATATCTACATAATATAAAAATATTTAGTGCAAATTTTAAATTTATATGAAGGGCATCATTATTATTGTATCATTATTCATTTTTCTTGGCCTCACTCAAGATCCTGTACAAAACCAATAGAATGAATATGTAGTATTGATCTATAGCAGAATTCTCTGAATTGATATAATCTCTTCTGAAGAGAAGAAGGAGGTTCTGGGAATTTAGGAAGTCTTCTAGAATACCTGAAATTTAAAAGGTCACAGGACCACTCCCCATGGTGATAGAAATGACAGACAACTGTTGAAGGGCAGACTTTGAGCGATGCTAATAATCAGGAAATCAGTCTTGGAAAAGGTTGTGAAACCCCTTCTTAATGCTATATAAAGGGAAAACAACTGCTTGGGGAGGGACTATCCAGTTGAGCTGACTGGAAGAGATGTAGTGTGCTCCAGATTCTGACCAGCCCAGCTGCATGCAGGTTGTGCAGTGTGCTCCAGAGATGCAGCTTCCATGAATAGTGACCTAAGTTGTGGTGCACTTTTCAGTGATTTTGCTGCCTTTGGGTCATCTGTGCTCTGTAAATAAGCCCTCACCAGAGTCTGAAGAAGGAGCATCTAAGGAGGTAATCTTGGACAGGTAGCCCCATCAAAGTGGCTATGGGGAGGTCATCACCTAGGATGGGATGAGATTTCTCAGTGGTGTGACTACTTTGTTTCTATAAACAGGCCTTACCCTGCTCTTTAAATAACCCTAATAAACTCATTGGTTTTCTCAAACTGGTTTTGATGCAGTCATACTTTGATCTGTCATTGTGGCCCATGTGGGATAAATAGAGATATGTTTGCATCACCCCAGGCAGTGGGAGTGGGGGTGGGGATTCTCACCATAATTATAAAGGGGATTTTTTTAGATTAATTTACAGGATATGGGCTGGGCATATATAGTTGTCTGCAGGCAGGAGAGTTGGAGAATTCAGTAACTGCTTGATCCACTAAGATGGATGCCTCAGAAGTCCCATTTTGGCAAGAAGGACTCGAGGATTCCTGGAGAAACTCTGGGTTTCAGTCTATGATGGAAAGCTGATGAAGCTGGGGTTACAGTGTTCAAAAATGGCTAGCAGCAACAGGGCGAAAGCACCCATCTGGCGACTGTGCCTGTTGCCCTGCTGTGGGGAAGCTCCAGCGTGAGGTTTGCAGTGCCGGCTGCTTCTCAGGGGTCCGCAGCCCCTTCTGTTTGCCTGCGGTATCAGGCACCAGCCCCTGGCTCTCTCTTGGCTGCTTCTGTGGAAGGCAGGTGGGCGGGGTTCCAGGTGTGGCGGTGGCTGGTTTGTGCACTCGGGCAGGGGAGCCTCTGTGTTATAGCTCTGGAAGTATGGCAGAGGATATTCCCCTTGAGGAGTGCAGCTTCCCATGTGTCAGTGTTTGGCTCAGTTCTCTGGAGAATGATGGGCAGAGATACCCAGGAGAGTGTGGTGGAAAGGCTTCTCATTTATTGTATGAATACCATTGGTTATATAGAGGACAAGGGGAGAGGAAAGGGCAGAAATAGAAAAAGGAGATTGGTAGTGGTCAGCGACCTGTGAATGCCTGCTTTGCATAGATCAGCCCCAAGTGGACGTGACTTAGGGCGATATCAAATGGTGGGGCAAAGGAACTGTCACCTTAGACTCTATTGTCCAGGCACAGTGGGGGTGAGAACATGGGGCTTCCTGCCAAGGGGATCAGAGGCCTAGGAAATAGTGTCTGTGAAGCACCTACCTTCAAACTGGTCTCTACTTATTTTAACTAGGGTTTACCTTTTAGCAGTACAAAACAGTGGCAGATTGCATTTCATGTCCGTGGTCTCTGTTTACTACAGCTATAGTTGACAAGTTTCCCCTGGCAGCTTAGGCAGTGCCTTCCAGCTCTGCACTAGTTACCTTCTGGGGGCTGGTTACCATTCTGGACCTCATAGGGTCTGTGGTGCTTTTAGATGGCTTTCTGTGGTTCTTCAGCAACAGGATCTTGCCTCAGGCCTGGGTTGGTAAATCAAGAGCTTTGAAAGAATCCTGTCTTGTATTGGGGACCTCATGGGTCACTTTGGTCAACAGCTCAGTGAAGGAAGGATTCTGTGGCTGGGACCAGGAGCAGCCAGACTGATTGGTTTTTCACAAACTTCCCCTTCCATTCTCAGCCCCACTTGCCAGATGGTGCCCACTCCAAGCTCATTAGGGTACATTATGCATGTGAGGATTTTATAATTTTGAACCAATTTTGATTCAATTCCATGTTTAAGACATCCTTTTCCCCCACCCATTTCTTACTCCACTTTCCCAAACTCTTACTTCTGACTGGTTTGTAGAGAATTTACTGTTATCCTGGTTAGGAACCACCTATGAGGGATAATATGCAACTTTCGACTCTCTGGTCTTTTGAGAGTTTGCTTAGTAAGATCGGCTTGAAGTCAGACCATTTTTTAAAAATTTCGATATGTCATTTTTCCTTTCAGCTGAGGAAAATTCCATCATGTAAATATACCACAGTTTTGCTATCCATTACTCCATGGATGGGAATTTGGATTGATACCAATTCTTGGCTATTATGAATTGAGTGCTATAGATATAGTTGTACAAATGTTTCTGCATTGAGATGAGACATCTTGTGGATAGATGCCTAGTAGAGGGATAGCTAGGTCCATTGGTAGCTCTATGTCCATTCTGTCCAGGAGCCTCCAAACTGCTTTCCATAGCAATTGAACAACTTTGCAATCCCACCAACAGTGAATGAGGGTTCCTTTTTCCCCAGCATCCATGCCAGCAATGATTGTTGTTGGTTTTCTTTATGATTGCCATTCTGACTAGAGTAAGGTGGTATCTCATTATGGCTTTGATTTGAATTTCCCTGATGCTTAAGGATGTTGAGTATTTTCTCAGGTGAGAAAAGGCCATTTGTGCTCCCTAGTCTGTGAATTCTCTGTTGAGATCAGTGCCCCATTTTGTGAGGGGCTGTTTGAGTTTTTATTATGTATTTTTTTGAGTTCTCTGTAAGATCTGGAAATTAGGCCTCTGTCTGAGTTATAGCTGGCAAAAATCATCTCCCAGTTTGATGGTGGTTTATTGGCTCTGAGTATGGTATGTTTGTCTGTAAAGAAGCCTTTGAGCCTGATCAGGTGACATTGGTTAAGGGATTGTTGCACTTTGTGAGCTGCTGGAGATTTGCTCAGGAAATTTTTCCCTACTCCTATCTCATGTAGAGTTCCTCCTATTTTTTTCTTCCAGAGTGTTCAGGGTTACAGGATTTATATTGATGTCTCTGATCTATTTGGAGTTGATTTTTGTGCTTGGTGAAAGGAGTGGGTCTATTTTCATTTTTTTACACATATTTATTCAATTTGTCCAGCACCATTTGTTGAGGATGCTATCTTTGGCCCAGCATACATAGTTGGCCCCCTTGTCAAAGACCAAATAATTGAAGTTACTTACATTAGACGTTGGATCTTCAATTCTGTTCTACTGATCTGTTTGTCTGTTTTTGTTTCAGTACCATGCTGTTTTAGTTACTATGGCTTTGTAGTATTTTTTGAAGTCAGGCATGGTGATACCACCTGAGAAGGTTTATTTGCTTAGAATAGTTTTATATATCCAAGGTCTTTGGTCCTTCCAAATAAATTTAGAGATTATTTTTTCCTATGTCTGTGAAGAAAGAGGTTGGGATTTTTTTTTTTTTGCATGACATTGAATCTGTAAATTGCTTTTGGCAGGATTGCCATTTTTACTATATTGATTCTTCCTATTCATGAGCATGTAATATCTTTCCATCTTATCACATTCTCCTCATATCATTCTTCAGTATTTCAATATTTTCCTTATATAAGTACTTTACAACCTTGGTTAATGATATTCCAAGGTATTTGATTTTCTTTGAGGCTATAGAAAACTGGACAGTCTCTCTAATGTCCTTTTCTGTATAATTGTCATCTGTATATAGAAAGGCTACTGAATTTTGCATGTTAATTTTGTATCCTACCACATTGCTGAAGGTATTAATCATCTTCAAGAGTTACTGATACTATTCTTTGGGTCTGATATACAAATAATCATGTCATCTGCAAAGTGGGATAGTTTAATTTCTTCCTTTCCAATTTATATGCCTTTTATGCCCTCCTGTCTTATTGCTTGGGATAGAACTTCAAGCACTATGTTAAAGAGCAATGGTGAGAGTGGACACTACTCTCTTGTTCCTGAATTGAGTGGGAACTCCTTGAGTCATTCCCCATTAAGAACTTTGTGCTTTAGGAGTTTTGTAAATTGTCTTTATCATGCTGAGGTATAGGCCGTATATGCCTATTCCTTCCAGAGCTTTGAACATAAAGTGTTGTTGAATTTTGTCAAAGGCCTTCTCCGCATCTATTGAAATGACCATGTTTTTGTGGTTGAGCCAATTAATGTGGTGGATGACATTTATCGACATGTGTATGTTGAACCATCCCTGCATTCCTGGGATGAAGCCAACTTGGTAAGAGTGGATAATATTTTTGATGTAGCCTTGTAACCAGTTTGCTAGGACTTCGTTCAGGATTTGTTGCAGTCAGCAGTCTAGTTGCTGCGCAGAAAGAACCCAAGCAAAAGTGGCTTGTGGAGGAATGGGCTTACGGACTTACTAGGCTTACGGACTTGAGGGGAGACTCCATCCTGGCAGGGGAAATGATGGCATGAGCAGAGGGCTGGACATCACCTCTGCCACAGCACTGCAAACAGCGGCAGGAAGTTGTGCCAAACACTGGCAAGGGGAAGCTGGCTTATAACCCCATAAACCCACCCCCAACAACACAGCTTCATCGAGGTTGTAAAACCCAAACTGCCATCAGCTGAGGATCGATCTATCAGAACACATTCAATTGTTTGTGGGGGACACCTGTATCAAACCATGACAGGATTTTTGCATCTAAGTTCATCAGAGATGTTGGTCTGTAGTTCTTTTTTCTTATTGCATCATTGCCTGGTTTGGGAATTAGAGCAAAGGTAGCTTCATAGAAGGAGTTTGGTAGCCTTCTTTCTTTTTCTATGCTTTTAACAAGCTTCAGAAAGAGTAGTTTCAGTTCTGTGATGAAAGTTTGGTAGAATTCAGCTGAGAAGCCATCTGGTCCTGGCCTTTTCCTTTTGGGAAGGTTTTTGATTATATTTTCAATCTCTGTGGATGCGATAGGTTTATTTAGTGATTTTATCTGCTCTGGATTAAGCTTCGGTAGTTGGTTGATGTCCAAAAACTTGTCCATTTCTTCCAGGTTTTCTAATTTTGTAGAGTAGAGGGTTTGGAAGTATGACCTTATGATACTTCCAATCTCTTTGGGATCTGTTGTGATCTCACCCTTGTCATTTCTGATATTGTTAATTTGGGCTTTCTCAGTTCTTCGTTTGATTAGATTGGCCAGGGGTTTGTCAATCTTATTAACTTTTACAAAGAACCAACTCTTTGATTTATCTATTTTTTAATCATTTTCTTTATTTCTAATTCATTAATCTCAGCTCTGATTTTAATTATTTCCTTTCATCTTGAGCTCCTAGGGTTGGTTTTTTCCATCTGTTCCAATGACCTTAGGTGGGTGGTTAGGTGGTTGATTTGAGACCTCTCTGTCTTTGATATGAAGGCATTTAGTACAATCAATTTCCCCCTTAGGACTGCCTTCATTGTGTCCTACAAGTTCTGATAAGATGTTTTATCATCATCATTTATTGCTAGGAAATTCAGAATTTCCTGTTTTATTTCTTGGGTGACCCAATCACTTTTTAAAAGTAAATTGTTCAGGTGCCAATACTTTGTGTATTTTCTGAATCCTGTTCCATTGTTATAATTTCTACCTTTAATGAGTTATGGTCTGATATGTTGCAAGGGACTATGTCAATCTTCCTAAATTTGTTGAGGGATGATTTATGACCTAGTACATGGTCAATTTTAGAGCAGGTTCCATGCGCTGCTGAGAAGAATGTATATTCTGTGTCTTTGGGGTGGAACATTCTGTAAATATCTTTTATCCCCAGCTGGTCAATGGTGTTATTGAACTCCATTATGTCCCTGCTGATCTTCTGTTTGGTTGATCTTTCTAGAGACGATAGAGGTGTATTAAAGTCTCCTACTATGATGAAATTAGAGTCTATTTCTTTTTTTGAGTAGGGTTTCCTTTATGAACTGTGTTATACCTGAATTTGGTGCATACATGTTAATGATAGTGATATCTTCTTGTTGGATCCTTCCCTCGATGAGTATGAAGTGACCATAATTATCCTTTTTAATTGATTTTGGTTTAAAGTGTATTTTTTTCAGAAATTAATGTAGCCACACCTACTTGCTTTTTACTTCTTCATGCCTGATAAACTGTTTTCCATTCTTTTACCCTAAGAAGATTGCTGTCTTTAGAGGTAAGGTACATTTCCTGAAGGCAGCAAATGGAAGGGTCCATTTTTCTAATCCACCCTGCTAGTGTGTGTCTTTTTATAAGGGAGTTAAGTCCATTTATATTCAGAGATATAACTGTGAGGTTTGCTTTAAGCCCTGCCATATTGGAGGGTTTATATGGGTTGGTGTCTGTGCTGCTATTATTAGCAAACTGATTTTGATTGTTGTGCATGATCTTTACTACTCTTCTAAGGTAGATTTCTTATCTCTTCTGTGTGGAATATCTCCTATAGAATCTTCTATAATTTTGGCTTTGTGTTCAAATAGTTGTAGAGCTGGTTTATTTCATGGAACACTTTCAATTCTCCATCTATTATGAGGGATAGCTTCGCTGGGTACAGTAGTCTAGGTTGAAACCCATACTTCTTTAGGCCCTGAAAAGCATTATTCCAAACCCTTCTGGCTTTCATGGTTTCTAATGAGAAGTCTGAGGTAAGTCTGATGGATTTTCCTTTATAGGTTATGGTTTCCTTTTCTTTGCAGCTTTGAGTATTTTCTCTTTACTTTCTATGTTAGGCATATTGATTAAAATGTGTCTTGGAGAATTCCTCTTCATGTCCTGTCTGTTTGGAGTCCTCTGGTCCCATTGAATGTTGAGTGGGCTTTCTCTTGTGGCACTTGTTAATTCTTAACAACCATTAGAAGATCCTGTTAAGTTAGAATCTTGTCAAAATAGCAACGTCTCATTTAACCTATACTGATCTCACTCTCCAGTGGAGATTCTGTTTGAATTTTTCAAAAGGCAGTGAGAGAGCATGGGACAACCCAATATATCCTGTACTTAAATATATAGTTAATATGGAATATGAAGATGAACTCTGGTATTAGATATTTAGAAATTCTTAACTTATAAATAATAATCTAATGAATGTCATAAATAACTTTGGAAATCTCTTGGGATTCTAAGCAGAGTATAAAACATCCATATTCATTCATGTGTAGGCATCTCCATTCTATTCAACTTCTTATAATGTATATTGTAGATATTGGGCTCAGATCAAATTAATCACATCATCTAACTATAAATATGCAGCATGGTAGCCCATATCCACACAGAGCTCTTTAAGTTTGTTTTAATTAAAATTGAAAACATTTTGAAATCAACTTGCTAGCTCCACTAGCCACATTTCAAATATTCAGTAGCTACATATGTCCAAAATCTACTGTATTGACCTTCACAAGTGGAAAGCATTTGAGAGTAGTAGAAAGTTTTCCTTGACTGCATGGAAACAGAACTTTACCACTGTTTGTAGCCACATATTTATTTTCTCAGTCCCTGCAATAATCTGTCTTCTTTGTTTGGGTCACACCAGAGTTTCTCCCTCAAAGTCATACAGTACAATTCTCTAAGGGTTATTCAGATAATATTTCTCATTTTTCAATGTCAGAGAATTCCTACTGCTTCAAGCAAGAAATTTCACAAAGATGCCAGAGATTAACAGAGACACAAGTCAGTAGAATTGAAGTGTGAAAAAAGTGACAATTGAGTGAAAGTGTGAGAGTGAGTTTATACTAAACATGCAAAAGAAATGACATATTATATTACTTTATGAAGAAGAACTAGTGTGATTAAAAGAACTCACAGTGTCTTGAGTAGAGGGAAGTTTCAAAGAAAAACAAAAAGTACCTACTATCCAAGAAAACAAGCAATTTCCACAAAGGCTGTATCTTGCTTCATTTAATGATTTCATTCAATATCAAAAGGGCTGGAGAGATGGCTCAGCAGATAATACACTTGCTTGCAAAGGCTGATGGTTGGGATTGATTCCCAGTATCCACATAAAGCCAGGTGCTCAAAGTAGCACATGCATTTGGAGTTTGTTTCCAATGGCAGTAGGCCCTGAATGCCCTTTCTCTCTCTTTCCTTCTCTCACAAATAAAAAATAACCAATAAATAAAAAGAACCAAGAAGGTGTTTATGTATTAAACTCATATGCACACTTATTTATATAGATATTATCATTTTAAATTATATTTATTTATTTTTTATTTATAAGCAGAGAGAGATTGAGAGAATGAGCACACCAGGGCCTCCAGCTTCAGCAAATAAATTGCCTACTGGAGTATTGAACCTGGGTTGTTAGGCTTTTCAGGCAAGCACCTTAACCACTGAGCAATCTCTCTAGCCCTATATACATATTTTTTTAGTCTCAAATTTATCAGTGGAAGTATTCAAGATATTATGAGCTGCTTTTAAAATCCCAAGTGAAGAATGACTAAGCTCAGATTGACTTCATTGTTCTGGCACTGTTTCACACAATTACTTGGTTTGTATTAAACAATTGACAGACTGAAATATTTCATATTTACTATTTGAGAGAATGTACTTATGCAATAAATGTGAATAGTTCTAATATCTGAAACATGCCTTTAAAAGCTAATTTTTTTTTTGAGGAAGGGTCTTGCTCTAGCCCAGGCTGACATGGAATTCACTATGTAGTCTCAGGGTGACCTTGAAATCACAGTGATCCTCTGACCTCCATACCTCTGCCTACTGAGTGCTGGGACTAAAGGTGTGCACCACCATGCCTCACTTAAAAGCTAATTAATTATTAAAAATGCTTACTTTTTTCATAACACCACACCATTCTTTGCTTTATCAAGTAGAATAGAAGCTATGACCAATTTTTCAACTATCTGGGCTCATTCTGACACCTATCAGCTTAATGTTAACTCTGATAGATTGATGCTTGAGAACTGTTAGGAGCAATGTGCTTCTAAAGGCAGTGATTGCAAGGCAACATGATTCAGCTGCCCAGTGTGCTGACTTGTCATAGCAATGGTCATTTATGGCAGGTCAACTTCAAGCCCTTCTTCCTGTGTTTCTGATCACATGTCTACCATCATTTGATAAGAAATGCAAGCTTCCAAGGAAACTCGGCAGTGAAAAGTCTTGAGTGAATACTTTTCCTTCTACATACACGATGAAGTCATTTGAGTCTTCTTTGAGGCTGAGAATACATCTCCCTTGCAAGGATCATGGGGCTTATGACAAATATTTTCTTCATTCTTCCAAAATCTTGCTTATTTCCTGTGAGACTGGAATTCAACTGATTATATTGAAATTAGTTAAATGCACTGTCATACTTTAAAGAAATTTTGAGTGCTTTCTTAGTTGTTTGTATTCAGAACTGGGAGGCCATAGAAATGCAATAAGTGACAAATTCTGAAGTTTACTAAGGCTACTTGAGAGAAAATGGAGTTGATGATTTTCATAAAAGCAAATATAAGCATGAAGTATTCTGATCTGAGCATGTGATTTATCACTTTTCTTGTGCTAATAACATTACGAGCAATGTTTATTTATCAGTTAAATATTTCTTAATTGGTTAAGCATGTGTTTAGCAGAATGGTATGTAGATAGTAAAATAATTTTGAAATTATGTCTACTTACCTTGTAAAGGAAAATGATAGTTTAAACTCTGTGTTTCTTTGTAAGCCTCAGAAGGGTTTGATCATTAATAAATGTTTCATTGTATTTTGACAGAAAATTCCTTTGCATGTTGTTGCAGGAAATGAAAATCAGCAATTTGTTTTAATTGATTTCTGTACAAATAAACTTGAGTGAGAAACAACTAAAAAGACATTTACACCGAATTATTAAAAACCACAAATGAGGTAGAAGGCAAGATCAATGGCCTCCATATGTGTGTGATGGTGTAAGAGCAGCCGCACTCTCACACACACATATACATACACACAGATGCAGACACACATCAAATTCAAACATTAGAAATGGTACTTAATAGGCATCAAAAGCCACTGGTTCGTTTCAGTAGGATTATACAAAAGCAGAAAGTATAATGATGGAAAAGTAGCCTGGATTCTGTTTACTAATGAAACAGAATAAGCAAAAATGCAGTGTCTTGTCATTTTTTTTAAATAACTACATTTTTTATTGTCCATAATGAGTTACATTATTTAATGGGCAAACGATGAGTTGTTGTCATTTCATATGTAACAACGTCATCTCTCATTATCTGGAAGGAAATATGTCAGCAATCAATCGAATAGTCCTGTCTGCACGAGGGAAGTTCAAGATCTTAGTGACTCACATAGGGAACTTGCTAGGTCTTTAGGAAAGGATGTTGGAAGTGAATTCTGCTGTGTGACCTTGCCTGCAGCTCTGCTACTTTGCAGCAGTACTTTTGCCTTTGTCCTCACCTTAGGAACAAAACAGTTACAGTGAATATTAGTTTTAAACCACAAAATCAGAAACAGCGAGGAAAAATAACAAGTAGGTTCTCACCTGGGTATGAGGTGCTAAGTTGGCCAGATAAGAAGGACAGACTCATGGAAAGAAATAGTGAAACCAGCTGAGCAGGCTCCAAGAGGCCCCCTTGAACCCATATGAGAAGGCATTGTGGCCACAAGGCTGCTTTATTCATCAAAGCTTTGCTGGTGTATGCTGAGCCACCCTCTCCTTGATAGAAAAGGGGACACCTGAACACTTGTGGTGATTGATGATTAGTCAGAGCTACCTCTCTCTGTATCTCAATCCAGATATTTTAATGATCAATTAAAGTCCGGAGGGCTGGAGAGATGGCTCAGCAGTTAAAGCACTTACCTGAGAACCTGGGTTCAATTCCCCAGTGCCCACATAAAGTTGGATACACAAAGTAGCACATGCATCTGGATTTCATTTACAGTGGCTTGAGGCTCTGGCAAGCCCATTCTCTCTCTATTTGCTCTCCCTCTTTCTCTTCCTTCCTTCCTTCCTTTCTTCTTTCTTTCTTTCTTTCTCTCTCTCTCATCTCTCTCTCTCTGCTTGCAAATAAATAAATTAATTTTTAAAAAGTCCCGAGCCACAGGGCTTGGGAGGTATCTCAACAGGTAAAGGTGCTTGCATGCAAAGACTCTGGACTAGGTTCAGTTCTCCAGTAACCATATAAAGCCAGGTGCAAAAAGGGATGTACACATCTGGAGGACATTTGCAGCAGCAAGAGACCCTGGTGTGTGCACACACACAAACACACACAAGAAAATAAATAAAATATATATTAAGAAAAATAAAGTCCTGAACCAAAAAGTCCTTATAATCACTAGCTATCCAATGGCAACCCCCTCAGGGTCCTATTCTATTCCATTGGAGATCTTTGCTAATATTCTCCAGGTTTGATGCACATGGTATACATTTTCTTTCTCTTGGGCAGGATCAGTTCTGAGTCTGTAGCTTTCCTTGGCAGATGTCCCGAGATTATAGCATCTCCAATATCCTGGGGTCTCCACTGCAATTTATGCTCAATGTTTATAGCTCCAAATAATGGCCTCTCAGGGCCTCCTTGCAGGGAATTTGACTTTTTAACTTATTGCCCAGCTCTAGAAGCTGTCTGCAACCATGGAGCAAGATGTTGCTATCCCCATACATGTCCGTAGAACCAGTAACACATTGCCAACACTGTCAAGGTTTATTGGCAACTGCAGATAAAGGCTGGCCTTAAAACATAGTTGTAGCAAATCCTGTGTGCTGACCTTGGGGAGGGATACTCCTTCAGCATTCTCCTTTCAGGCTTTCTCTTTTCAAAAGAATTTGCATTCTATTTATTTATTTATTTGAGAGAGAAATAGAAGATGGGTACAACAGGGCCTCCTGCCACTGCAAATGAACTCCAGATGCATGTGCCACTTTATGTGGGTACTGGGGAACTAAATCCAGGCCCCCAGGCTTTGTAAGCAAGTGCCTAAAACATCTGTGGCTCCTACATTCTTTCTGCCACCTTTTCCACAATGAGCCTTCAAGTGGGTTATCCTGACTTGATTCTTCACTATCGTTGTTTCACTTAGATTCTGGATTAAGTGAAATAAGACTCAAATGCTCCCAAATACCAATTTATGGAAGGCTCCTTTGAGTTCACACAGAATGTCAGAAGTCACCACTCCTTGGCCAGGAGTTAAAAGTTTTCCCCATTCGCCATACATTACTAGAATCATTACTAGAATCAGCAAATTGACATGAAATAATGATCGCAGTAATGACAAGTCACAAGAGAGATATGTAATGCAGCTTGGACAGGTATCTGATACCTAGTGTTTTCCCAACACAGTTATGTTTTATTTGCTCTGACAACCCTTTAACTATCGATCTATCATCTAGCTCTGTCTATCTATCTATCTATCTATATATCTATCTATCTATCTATCTATCTATCTATCTATCTATCTACCTATTATCTATCTATCTATTATCTATCTATCTATGTCCTATCTATCTATCTATCTATCTATCTATCTATCTATCTATCTATCTATCTATCTATCTATGTCCTATCTATCTATCTATCTATCTACCTATTATCTATCTATCTATCATCTATCTATCATCTATGTATGTATCTATCTACATATGTATGTATATATGTTCAAATGAATAACACATGAAAATTGTGTTTTCAATGAATTTGATTTAGCTAACTAGAAAAGTTAAACTAAAAATGATAAGCTTAATTTTGAGGCTTTTGTCAAGAGAAGGTCAATATAAAAGTTGAGGGTGCACATGTTTATGGAGCTGAGTGACGAGCTGCATGCTAGTTTCGGGGGCATACTGGGAACCTTTTCTGCTTGCCTTGTGGCTGAATCAATTGTGTAGATTGGGAGTTTTAGGGCAGATATTTGACCTACAATGCTTTTGAAGAATCCTTACCATTAAATTAGTTTCTATCGATTCTACCTGTGAATAAAATCATACATTTCAGAATTAAAGAGACACTAAGAAAAATGTACCCTATAGTTATTTATACTGATTTATTATTATATAATTTATGAAGAAAAATCCCTTTTGAAATGGAACAGAATAAATAGCGCTTTTTGCATGTGGAAGTGAATGGCCTTTGAATGCATTTCTAATGTTTTTGTGTACTTTCAAGCTTATCATATTTGCTTTCCAGATTTCCTTTGGCAGGAAAGAGCTTTTCTATACCCTTTCTTGCCCAGTTGATCCAGAGATTCTTCAATTGATTAGCTAATCACAACTGATTGAAAAGCTGCATGGGCCAGGTGTGTGCAATAGAGAATGATGACATTCAAGAATGTAATCCTCTTTCTTTAGTTCCCTTACCTACCACCTAGACACATGATAGAAAATAGTGCTATGATCACAGGATGGCAAGCAATCTACTTTAGTCCACACTTGCAATTCACACTCAGAATATTTGCATGGTCCCACGTTCATGGACAGATAGGTTTCATGTGATTAAAATCTTTAGAAGTGTCTCTTTTAGCCATTCAATTTATTTGTGTGATCTGTATTCTTTTTCTGTGCTACAGCTGATAAATATTCCAGCTTAGCTTTTTATTAGTTCTTTTTACTTTTGTTTTGTAGCTTCTGACTGACATCTATTCACTTCAAGGGTGATTTTCCTGTTGGCAAGAGGCAGAAAAGACACACCAAACATCACCTTCAAGAACAAGCAATTTAAGTACTATAATGAGATGGGTCTTTCAGAGTCTATAATTGGTGACAAGGTATGGCAGCTTCATATCAGACAAAGATGTACAACACAGAGCTTATTAATGAGAATGGAGCAGCACACTGCAGAAAGCTTCCTGTGACTATGAGACAGGAGATTATAACAGATAGCAGGGGTTGTTACTCAGTCCAATATTTCCAATTTGCATCATAAAGCCTTAATGTAAGCCAATTCAAGCTAATCCAGGATAGGATATTTTTCCCCTTTAGAATTCACTAGGGTAGCCAGCAATCCATCACTTTGGATCCCAGCCCTCAAAGACAACAGCAATAATCATCTAAGCTTGCAGATATGCTCTATTTAATTAGATTAGTTTAGTAACCTTCCTTGTATTAAAGCCAACTTTCAAAGAGATGTAATATTTCCACAGTTATGAAGGCATCACAGCTGGCCAGAGTGAGATTTGATTGTGGATCAAGAAATCAGATTTTCATCAAGTTAAGAACTCTTCATGGAAATATATATATAGAATAAATAATAAAGTAAAATGATTAACAAGGAGACCTACAAAGATATTGGCAAAGCAAAAGAAAATTGTCTTACTGACAATGCTGAATTCTGTTACTTAGTTGACTCGTGTTTTTTTCTATTTTCTTTTTTTATGAAAACTATAAAGTAGGGGCATTGATTTTTCACTGAAACCAAAAAATTAAAAAGTAGATTTTGAAATAATATATTGTTTTAATATTCAGAAGCCCTATGGAGCATCATGAATGTCAGATTCTTTTGCAAACTGAGAGGTATGAGTGTTCTTGTTTCATCTTTCATAAATATTGAAATGATAAATTACTTTAATGTAGGCAAGTACAATATCAAGGTAAGTCAAAGATATATCCAAAGTGTTGGGTTCCTGGTGTTTTAGTTTTGAAATGCTAGCACACGTTTTCTTTCAATGGGAATAGATAAAAAACAATTATCTCTTCTTATGTATAATGTTGGGATCCACTTTAGTGAGAGTTAAGTGACCAAGATACTGAGGAATGAAGCTGTGTACAAACCCTGAGCCATCTGTAGCATATTAACAAATTTCCTTGATGAACTGCTCACAGTGAAATTATATAAAAAAGTAAAGTTAAATAAAGCAGAAGAAAAGGCAAAGCATCGTCTATCCTCAAGTATTCTTTTCCTGGATACCCGGCATTCATTTCAGAGAAAGCTGCCTTCATTTTGGCATGCATGGCTTAAAGGGGGTCTTTCTGTTTATAATTATGGACTCTTTATTGTACTAAGTCATGAGGCACTCCCTCAGATTGTCACTCTATGGAAATGCTTCCAGAGAGTTCATGAATTTTACATGCAATTGGAATATTTCTTGAAGTCCAAATTCTTGTTTGATTATAAACTAGAAATATTAGTTCAATAAAACTTTTAGATGCAGTTACATTTACAATTGCATATTGATGAAAACGTCCAGAACTACATTTTAAATTGGCAATGATTGCATGGGTAAAGTTACTAATGTATAACATATTACCAATATTAAAAAAACAGAAATATTTCTTTTTGGGTACCTGGACTAGGGAAGAAGAGTCACCCACAACACCAGGAATCACAGATGGGTTGGCTTTTTCTGTTTTTTTTTTGGGGGGGGGTCAGGAATCTGGACTCAGATAATAAATCAGAAATATTCTTTCAAGGATTGAAAAAGTCTTCCTTGTTTTACCTCCTCCTTTAACCAAACATCATTGTTATTCTCTTGACACCGTTTTAATTCTAACAATAGCTCTGATAAAACCCTGAGAGGAAGTCTGTTCTTTGACTAATGGAACATTTTTGAAGTGATAAAGTAGATGTGGAGAGCAGAATTCATGTGATTCATTAAGATCATCTTCTAAAAGTTGTACATTTAATGTTGGGAATAGAAGATAAAGTGTGACATAAATTACCAAGTTGAGGCTTGGATGCAGCTCATTGGTATGGTGCTTGCCTAGAATACACAGAAGGCCAAGATTCTATCCCTAGCACTAAAAAAAAAAGAAAAAAAGTCCAAGTGCAGTGAATAGTTGTGAATTAAACTTATATTTCATATGCCTGTATAGTTGCTCCCTACTTTCCATTCTGAACAGACGAATAAAAATGAAAATTTAAATATTGAAGTTTAAATCCAGGAGTTGTCCACTTTCAGACTCCTCTTGTCAGAAACAGCCTTCCATGTCGTAGAGAAAACATGGAACAGCAAAGGATGCTGTGTGGGATCTGGTGTTAGTCTGGATGACAAGCATAAGTAAGCTACACAGCTAAACCACTTCTCACTATCAGGGCTTACTTATTCTTGTGGCTGTCTCAGCTTCACGTCCCTCACATTTAAATGAACAATATGATATATATTTGGTAGAACTGAGCTTGTGATTAGAAATAGTATGCATGTAGTGTCTGCCTTGGAGATGGAGACACTGGATACCCAGTGTACTACTTGCTATTACTACTTCTATTGCAATTGCATGGTGCGGAAGGACTCTGAAGAAGGTACTCTTGCCAGAGTCAGGTCAGCAGGTTCACCTTAGGGATGGATCTTTTAATTTTTAATTCTCTTCCTCTTGTGACAAGCTATACCTGTGGCTTTGCTCCATGTGATTCATTCACATCTTGCCTGGCCACCTGCTTATAAACTGCGACTCTTCCACTTTAACTGCTCAATAATAGAAACCAGATAACAAACAGTGTTGCTTTCAAGGTGATGACTTTGTCCTCAGTGTCATTCGGGAAGTCACTTACTTGTCCCCAGTTTATAGAGCAAAAGGTCTACTAAGAATATTATATGATACACTTTCCCCCAACTTCCTAAAATTCAAAAGATATATAATTTTAGGCATTTGTGAATTACTTTACATCAAAATACAAGCGGATTTTTTATCTAACAAGAAAAAAACCCTCTAATTAACCAAGGACAACTGTAGATATAAGTTTAAAAGTTGAATTAAACTTATTTCAGCTTTGAAGAAACATAAAACAAAAGAGTGTAAAGATCTGAACACTGGAAAATCTATTTAAAAGAGCCTACAATAAGAGAAAGAGATTAACCAAGAATATATAAATGATTACTTTCATTGATATGAAAAGCTTTATTAATGTACATTTTATAAAATGAACAGATTCATATTTACTGCTATTTTTTTCTGACAGGTGTCATTTTTCCAGGACAAATGTTTGAGAATTGAAGTTACTTTTAGAAAGTAGCAGCTGTTAATAGTTTCTGAGAATTGAAACTGGAGGCCACAATTCATCAGGTGTTGAGTTCGGTAGAAACTTTGTGCATAATTGTTGGTAATTTTTATTCTCTTTCTCCCTGTAAGCAAGCATTGTGGTAAAGCAACCCAAATCACACCATCACTGCTGGCTAAAAATACATTGAAATTAGAGCCATTAAACATATGTGTTAATGAACTTAGTACTTTCTCAACTTCTAAGGAAATAAAACTTCTAAATCTTTGTTCTTAATTCAAATCTTAATTCTTGAAATTCTTTTCTTGTTTCAGAGAACTTATTTTCTGGGTAATTTTCTAGATTTTATACCTATGCTTATTACAAACACTTTAGCTGCTCAATCCTATTATATTGTATATCTCATTCTAGTTACTTTTGGTCTTTTGTGTCTAGCAATCTGTAAAACATGAAATTTTATCTATGGTAAGATGAAAAAAAATGTTTAACCAATTGTTCACTGTGCCTTCCAGCTTCCTTCCCCCCTCAAGTTGCCTTCTCCCTGGACATTTTCTCTTAGAAGTACTGATTAAAATAGGTAGAAATTCTGTGTTTTGTGATTCATTCCTCAAGAGTGTTTAAACATCATTGACCATGCAAAAGGTGGTAGGTACACTCCGGCAGAGAAAGAGTAGCTGACAGCTCTTTGGAGGCAACAGCAAGCAAATGTGTTGTCTTGATTTGTAAAGGGTTTTAATGTCATCAATAGTAATTCAGCAAAGAGAGGGTTGTAAAATGCAGCTCAAAATGTAGCAAATTGCATCATTGTTAGTGCTTTAGAATTTTAAAATATCTGCAGCAGATGGTAGAGTGCTAGGAGCAATGTCTTGCTTAGTGTCTAGGAAAAGTTTATGTCATCAGAAACCCTAGCATTGATCGTGGCTTCTTTGGCCTGCTGAGGGAAAAAGTTTTTATTTATTTTCCTTTGAATAGGAATTTTCTTTTAAAACTGTGTAACAGAGCATCAAGAAATCATATTTCCTTAGATGATAATATGTATTTTCCTTAGAAATGGAGAAGGATTTCAGAGCCACTTAATAGAGGTTCTTTTCTCTTGACAAGAGTTCTCAGCTCTATTGTCCAGTTTGGTTATAAATAACATTAACAAGAAAAGTATTTCACTTAAGCAGTTTACAGACCCATCTGTTGTTATCAAAGCCTGGAAGCTTCCTTCGGGTTTACATTCATTGATCCCATTGATAACTGGGATTAGGCCATCAGGTATCTCTTCTGAATGAATTTTGACAGTGGCTTGGTATTTATACAATGCACTAGACTGTGAAAATATAATGGAAATTAACTATAATTTGTGACCAGTACAAATAGTTCTTAAATTAAAATTTATAATTATCCAATAATCTTATCTTTATGTCTCCTGGGATTGGAAAGAAACTGAAAAGTAAGTTACCTTATTTGTGAAATCACGTACAGATCAAAACAGAGAATAGATAAATATCATTTTATTTATTTGTTATACTGGGGGAACTCTATTTTTTTGATGGACCATAAAATTTATAACCGAAAAATAGGAAATAATTAATTGTCATATATTATGCATTAAGTCCTTTGTGTCAGACCTATGTTCAAATGAGAGCTCTGCTGCTTTGTGCTGTGTGACTTCATTTAGTCTCACTGAATCAGGGTTTCTCGTCTGTGAGGCAGAGCTAAAGCCCAGCCTGAAGTGCTGATTGTCAGGACATATATGGCCAATAATATAAAACCCATGTCAATGGCCTCTGGCAAATAGCAAGATTGCAAAAAAATCTAAACACTGATATTACCATATATTAAATATGTAGTATCTAAAATGACATTTTAAATACAGAAATTGAAAGGTACTTATATATAAAGCTATTGCCAAAGATCTAGAAGAAAACCAAACACCAAAGCAGGTTTCTAGACAGATTCTCCAAAAATCACTTTTTATTTTATTGATCATATAGAAGTCACCTAAAATCAGATAGAATTGTCTTCAATGTCCCCATTAATCAACACTAATTATGTCTATCTCTCCAAACCCAAGGCCTTGTGTATGCTTAACCAAAACACTCTAACACTGAGCTACACCACTAGATGTACATATTTACATGTATACATGTAGTCTTCATGTTAAATATGCTGGGGAGATGATGCAGATGGAGATACTGAGAAAGATAGAGGTAAGAATCAGAATGGGGACAGTGCCTTCCTGGCTGTTTAGGCTTGTGCTCAGCATCTCTGGAAGAGGTGCAAGGAGGAAAAATAGTGTTAGTTCGGGGAGAAGGGCATTTTCTTCTGCATGGATCATCGCAGATATCCAAGGAAAAGTCTCTTTCACTTGCTTCCCACCCTTCAGCCTGACTCTTGGTCAACACTGGATCTAACTTGTGACTTCTGCCTTCAACCTCTTCCTTTCAGCAGTCAAGCAGCCCATGTGCATCTTCTGTGTATAATAAGACAAAGGAGAAAGTAAACAAAGAGATTGTCAAAACAAAGGCAGAAATGTTGCTAGGCACACAAGAGGATTTTTTAAAGAGATCTTTTATTCTGAGCTTCAGTACTTAACTTGTTGCTTTAGTCACCAGCGTGCAGAGATTCTTTCCTTTGATTTAACATTTTGGCCTTTCTCTTACTTTTATGTGAAGTTGTCAGGGACTATGGTCCTTAGTGCTACCCAGTTCTTGTCGCATTGTGATCAAGCACAAAGGCATTGCTGCAGCTGCCTTAGGTTCTTGCCCGTGCCTGTCTACACTGACACTCACCTTCCAGATTGTCACCCTTGAGAAACAATGCATGCTCTTTGAAGGGCATCCCCTTTCACAGATTCAAACCAGGTGCTCTGCTATCTTGTCCTATCCATTCAACGTAGCTCTTTTACCACAACATGGAAAGAATTTGTTAGAACACAATTCGTTTTACATTGGTTCAAAAAGCTGCATACATTTTTTTTAAAAAAAAAAAGAAAGTCAACCAAATAAGAGACAGACATCAAGTGGTTAGTTATATAAATGAAATAATACTATCACCAATTTCATTATTTGTATCATTTCTTGTACCAGAGAAAAGTCTCAACAACGGACATTTTTCCAGTGAATTTGCATTCAGTGTTACATCATAAGTGTCATGTATTCAGATGGTGCCTCCCATTCACTATTCCTGTGTAGGAAAAAGTTGGATTCTTTTTGTCATCTCTAGAACTCCAATGAGGAAGAGTCCTTTGCCCGTTTCCACCTTCTCCTTCTTTACTGACACTCAGCAAATATTCCTCAAATAGAACTGCATGTCAGTCAGAGTGTATCTCTGTGTTTCCTCAGTGGGAAGACATATCTATCTCTCTTCTTATATATATCTAAAATGCATATATGTATGTATGTATGTATGTGTACATATACACATATGTACATATATATATATGCTTGCAATAATCACTTGTAAAATAAATTATTGCTCTCTACTCTTTTTGGCACTTCTTTTCTATCCATTATATTTTTATTGTCACTTTCCTCAGATTGTTAGAAGATAGTGCAAAAACAGGATAGATGTTTCTTTATAAACGTGCATGCTAACTTTTTAAAAATTGATTAATTTGCAAGCAGAAACAGAGGGAGCTTGAGACTGGATGCACTTGGTCTCTATCCACTGAAGCAGATTACAGAGATGCATGCACCACTTTGTGCATCTGGCCTTATGTGGGTATTGGGGAATTAAACCCAAAGGTTAGGCTTTGGAAGCATATTTCCAATATTACCTAATTTTGTTGGGATGACAGAAATAAAGCAAAATAATAATAAAATCTACAATAATTCAGAAAGAAAATTCTTGTTGTGAGACTCTTAAGGACAAAGTGATATGTGTAAGTTTTGAGACCACAGAGACCACTCTGAAAGGAAGAAAAAGCTTTACTCAGAGAAAGAACATTGAGCTGTGGGCTATTTGGGTTTTTTTTGGGGGGGGGCACCTGAAATGGGAAGGTTTGGAGATTATAAGGGGGAGGTGAGGCTCTAAGAATCTAGGGGTCCGTCACAGTCACATAGGTCCCAGGTGGGGGGGACCCAGGTGGTCACATAGCTCTCAGCATGGGGGAAAGAACATCCCTCTGGTCAAACAGAGATACAGCAGGGTAGAGTTTTGCAAGGCAGGCTTCATCTCTAACCCCTGTTGGGGTCTGGTTTGATGTTGATACCTCTTTTGAAGCTGGCCACATATGGAATTCCCTTCGGGAGGAAACTGAGGTCCTGGGGAGTGGGGGGGGGGACTCCATTTTGGGGCCCGAGTTCAGACCTAACAATACTAATTTCCACAATTCATTTTAAGGAAAAAAGTCTGTAGTGCGAATAATTTTTAAAGGTTGGATCTTTTGAGAGGTGTGATGAGGAATACAAATTCAGAAAACAATTTTTATGAAGGACTCTACAAACTTCATGTCAGAATTTACATTTAGTTGTGTTTTCATATGACTTAATCTAATCTTCTTGACAATGCCATGAAGTAGATATGATTTCTGTTTACCAGAAGAAAATCAGAGATTTAGAGAATCAAGGTATTTAACAGAGACAATTTAGCTTTCAATTCAAAGCACAGTATATAATGCTCATGCCATATTGAAAAGATTTTATTGTCTTTGAAGTATCTGAATATTAAAAAATAAGAAAAAGGACACTTAAAATTTAGCAAAGAGGTAGCAGAGGTCTTAACTATGTTGCCA
This sequence comes from Zapus hudsonius, assembly GCA_004024765.1. Lineage (NCBI taxonomy): Eukaryota > Metazoa > Chordata > Mammalia > Rodentia > Dipodidae > Zapus > Zapus hudsonius. The sequence goes on along the minus strand of PVHP010007290.1, from coordinate 19,909 downwards.
TATATAAAATTGTGTCCCCTCAAATAGACACATTGAAGCCCTTACCCACAGTGTATCAGAATATGATAGTTTTTAAATTAATATTTTTATTATGAATAAGAATATGCATTGTGTGAACAAATCTTGTGAAGGTGTCCCCGTTTTCCTCCTCTCTGCCCCCTACCCACTGGTGTCCTTTCTTGATGCACATACTGGATTTGTCCATATGGAAGGGAGTTGTGAACTGCACCAGTGGTAGCAAGTTTTTCTGTTTTTCTTCCCCTTTTGTGCATTGGTGCTGAGGGGGTGCGATGTCTCTGGATATTCTCTCCCATTATGGCTCTTACAATCTTCCTGCCCCCTGTTTCTCTCAGTTCCCTGAGTCATGTTAGGTGAGTTTTGAGTCTGCTTTGTTGTTGAAATTTTAAGTATCTCTGGATCTTTGACCTGGTTTGTGTTGGGTATAAGTGTCTGTCTCCATTAACCTTTCATGGTTATCAGACTGGCTGTGGTGATTGGTCTCCTGTTTGTATGGTCACTTTCTCATGGGTTTCATTTGGGCCCTGTATGATAGATAGGCCAGGGTGGTTCATCTCCTGCCAGGATGTCAGTCATCTTCCAACGTCTTCGTGGAATTGGGTTGTCCCTAGCTCTCTCACTGCCTTCTGAAAAATACAAACCCAATCTCCATCAGAGAGTGAGATCAGTATAGGTTAAATGAGACAACATTTTGGTTAGCTTCTAATGGGGGTAGCATCTCTGTAGGTCTCTTTTAGTGGGAATTTCCCTTAGGAGCCTGGGTTCTTGGTCCCTATAGGATTTTGATATTCTTTAGAAATATAGTGACACATTGAAAATGTAACTTGTTAAAAATAAGAGCTCTGGTATATAAAGACCCTACTCAAAGAGAAATGATGTCCTTATACAAAGACAGCCATGGGAAGACACGGGAGAATACTTAAGGACACAAATGTAGAACAGTGTGCAGCTGTGAGACATGGCTTTGCTAAGACCCCAATTTTAGATGTCAAGTCTTAAGAATATATTTTTGTATTTTGTTTGAGGCTGAGATCTCAGGTAAGGTCTCACATTAACCCAGGCTGCCCTGCAACTCGTTCTGTATCCCAGACTGGCCACAAATGCATTGAAATCTTCCTACCTCAGGGCTTATAATACTGATTTTTTTTTGTTTTTTACCATTTAGCTTTTTACAGAAATCATTTTTACAGAAAGCATCCTTGCTCTAGATGACAACAACGTCAAAATCCAGAAAGAGCCTGTTCTCAATTCACTAACAGAGAGTCATGAACTTGAACTGAGATTTCCTGGACTGTCTATACTTACTAATGTACTTTTCTCCACATGAAAAATGTGCCAGTGTAACTTAACTGGGATTACATTAATAAATAAACAGTATGATTTAAATATGGGTATGACTGATAATGAGATCTGCCCTATTTTTCTCATAGTTCATCTCTGAATGTTTGAATTCTTAGGGGTTTTTATTTTCTACTTTGTATTCTGCATTTTTTTCTAACAGTTTTATTGAGATACAAATTATATAAGAAAAATTTCACCTTTGTAAATCGCAGCTCAATTTATAGAGTTATATAAACTATCACAGCTCTCTAAATTTAGAACATCACCAGGAATCCAAATCCCAATAGATTTTACTCTCCATCCCCCACTCCTCCTGTCACCTGGGAACACTAATATACTTTCTCTCTACATGAATTTATATATTAAATATTTGGTCATTTGTGACTTGCTTATTTATTAAGATTTTTCCATTATACAGTTATGATAGTACTGAGTCCTGATGTTGAACAATATCCAATTTATGGATATGTTACATTTTTTCTTATTGAGTTTTTACCCCCATGTGTAGGTTACTAAAGGTGATCTCCCAGGACTGAGGAGATTGTTCAGTAGGAAAGAGCACTTGCTCTACAAGGGTTAGGACCTGGAAGACCCTGATGTGTTCCTGGTTCAAGTCCCCAGCACCCACATATATAGTTGATCATTGCCATGCATTTCTATAATTCCAGTCCAGAGAACTGCTGGTGATTTCTGGTCATCCATATTCTGTTTCAAGTAAGTACACAAATGAGTGATATTGGAGGACACCAGACAACCTCTACACATGTACATATGCCACACAAACTACCACACCACACACTTACATTACATACCACACATACTTCATGTACACAGACATACAAAAGGAAAAAAAGAAGAGCATTCCTATGAACATTTGTGGACATGTTTTTATGTAAATATTCATTTGGGGGTTGTGTAACAAGGTGTAGAATAGTGCTGTCTCATAGAAACTGTGCTTGACATTGAAAACAACCTGACAAACTGTTTCCAAAGAATTGCTCTCTATGCATGAGGGTTCCATTTCCATCTACTTGTCAAAACTGCCTCTTCCAAAGTCAGAATCACAGATACCTACGTTGTCTTTTAAGACTTACAGTTTTAGCTCTTAAGCTTATGTTTGCTATAAATTTTGAGTCAATTTTTACATTTGTTGTGATATAGGGTTCACCTTTGCTCTTCAAGCAGCGATGTCTGCTGAAAGTTCTCAGATAATTTTTCTAAACTTAACTTGCATAAACATTTTGCACAGAAACACCAAATGCCATAAGTACTATGCAAAAGATCAAATACATTGTATGCATGTATAAAAATGGCATGAAAAACTCATTATTTTGTATAATTAATATATGACTACTGTTTGAAAAATAGATATGTAGGCAGAAGTTAAAAGTCCATAGAAATTGAAGATAGGAAACTGAATTCATGGTTCGCCCACTAAACAATGTAACTCATTATGAACAATAAAAAAATAAAAAAATAAAAGCTTATACACTGAAAAAAAAAGAAAGTAAAAGAGGAAAAAATGAAACTATAGAAAATAGTTTTCAAAGGCCAGATTTTTTTCCCCTAAGACTAAGGGCTTTGGGTGAATAGGCTACATCAGAGAAAGAATCTTTTTTTTTCTCTCTCTCTCTCTTCCTTTCTCTCTCCACATGGGTATACATATATGTGTGTTTACAGTTTTTATCTATTTATAAATGCGAATTTGAAAATTTAGGCTGAATATGTTAATGTGCTGAAACCTATGTTGCCAAGAAGATAAAAGATGACCATTGTCTAACCAGATTTCGTTTTACTGGACTTAAGAATTCAAGATCCAGGACATTTTGCCTAGGAATTATGTCATAAATGGGAGTGTGAGAGGGGAAGGATTAGATACAGTTATGCTTTAAAATAGACTAGTTCTTCTCCTCTCACCTTCACTCTGTGATGATTTACCTTCTTAATTGTGTTATTTCAAATAACTAATACAGGCTCATGTTTCTGAGAATCTTACCTATCACATATAAATCTAATTTTTGTTGCTCTTGAGTTATTGTCCCAAGATAAGGCTGTTACAAGGATAGATGGTATATGTTTTAAGCACTATAGGTGAGATATGATCCCAATATATGTAAATTTACAACTGCATATATGGGACATTTGAATTTTCTAAAATTGTTCTTTTGAGTTTTCCTGAAGTATTACCTATGTTTCTACTTTTCTCTCATTTCTTAAGTAATCTTTTCTATTCAGTCACATGTCAGAATGCTATCCAATAGAAAAAAAAGGCACTAGAACTTTTCTGCTCTTATTTTTATAATGCTTATGAAATCAAGAAAGAATGTTTGATGCATTAACACAATAGGCTAAGGCACAATACCTTTATTATTTTCTTTATGAAACTTCACACAAGTGAGAAATGAATCCTGCCAGCCCAGTGCACATGCTGCAGCACTAGACTCCTAAAGATAACGCAATTGATGCAATACTCAGGGAGAAGGAAAATCAGAGTGTTTCCAGATTTCTTTCTTTCCTTTGCCATTGCATTCTACATTTTCTGGCTGGTGGTTTTATATTATAATTTCACTTTACAGAACTATCCAAAAATGTCTGTCTAATGTTGTCTTTATGCCTTGAATAGCTTTTCTTCAGTCATCATATATCTGATTAATTTGGGAGAAGCTGAGAAGAGAAACACTGGATACCAGTGAGTCTGTCTTATTTTTAAGCATAGATAATTAAGAACCTCTGAAATATAGCCATGTATTTTATATTTTCATACTGAATGTACAGGTGTTTCTCCACATTAAGATTGGATGGGCTCACATTTTTCTCAAATATACTCTACAAAGATGCATAGATAGCAAGCTGTTCCTTCACACACGTCTTTATAATACAACACCAATAACAGCAATGGAAAGAAGAAAATCATTCTAGTATTTTAGGAATTTTTGCAGTTTTTATCACATTTGATTCCAAAGATGACATTAAGAAAGAACATGTAAATAAATACATTCACACAAGAAAATACCTGTTTACAGCCCTTCTCAAACCCACCTCTCCCACACTGCCTTGAAAGAAGACCATAAAACAACAGGCTTAACTCTATTTGGTGTTTGCAAAAGCTAATAGACTAGAACTGCCATCCTTTCTGTCAATACTTTATGCTTTGCTGGTGTTTATTCTTGTGTGCACCTCAAAATAGAATTAGATGCTTAAGCATATTCATGTTGTTACTGAGAGGTGTTTATTTTTTGGGAGGGATGAATAATATAATGTCACTTAATTGCTAGATTTAAATAAATAAGGTTACGGTTGTCTATCAACTGCAAATCAGCAGATATCACACAGATTTTGGTCTACTGATAATAATTATGAGGATGGAGAGATGGCTCAGCATTTAAGGCACTTGCTTCCAAAGCCTAAGAACCTGGGTTCTATTCCCCTGTAATCACAGAAAGCCTGATGCACAGAGAAGTGCTTGCATCTAGAGTTTCTGTACAGTGGCTGGAGGCGCCCTGGCATGACCATAGTCTGTCTGTCTGTCTGTCTGTCTGTCTGTCTGTCTGTCTGTCTGTCTGTCTGTCTCTAGCTTGCTTTCTCTGTCTCTCCACCTTTCTGATTGCAAATAAATAAATAAAATTAGAAAAGTAATAATTATGACAAATAATGAGAATAGATTAGGAATTTCTGGGAGGTCATATATAAAGTTATAGAAGAATTTCACTTGCAAGCACGTTTAGTGTAAGCATAAAGGGTCCCGTTACTTGAGAAAGGGACATTTCCTTACAGGATCATGTCCTCTTTCCTGGAAGTATGATGACATCATGGAAATGAAACTTTCATTTCCTACATTTCATCATTCTTTTCTTCTTTTCTCTATGATTGCTCTACTCTCTCCCTCCATTCTTACTTTCCTACTAACTTTGTTGTGAATCTACCTATTTTCACTTGATAAACTCAACTACGACATGGAGCACTACCAGGCTGAGTAAATGGAGTTTGATGACATCTTCAAGACAGTGATACAGATATTTCTAGAGTCTGAAAAGAAATTAATGTGATTCTGATGACAAATCTGAAATCTAGACACAGATGCTATTTTTGAAAACCAGAGTGAACATGATTACTTCTAAGGTCTAGTAGAATCCAGGTATGATTTAATGTAGGAACTAAAACTGAATGACCATATTCTAAATATTTTAAATATCAGATTATGACTATTTGAATTAGCAAAGACATGTTGTCTTGTTGTAGAAATTTCTTGTGACAGACAAAGCCATAACAGCCAGAGGAGAGTGGAGTTTCATCTATTATTATTATTATTATGAATTTAGGAATTTAAGCCCGGTGGGCCAAGTATAGATGAAGTATTGGCCCCAAACCTTGGTTGGTAAATGGGTTTTATAGTAAGCATGTAAATTTACAAGCACAAGGTAGCGATGCCTACACCTAACAACTTACACCTTTACAATGGGTTCTGGAGAGGATCAGATAATCCTCCCCAGGTATTCTCTGGTCCTATTTTCTACCCTGACTTTTTTTTAATCATAGTTAAAGCAGTTGCTCCTTTGGCCTCACTGAATTTCAAAGCTCTGGTAGTTTCTGACATCATATTATGTGACTGGCCATCTGTGGCCTGCAGAATGTAAGGACAAACAAATGTCTATAGAATGTAGGAATAAATAAGGGGGAGGACAGTAAGCTCATACTAATTTTTGCTCTCATAGTCTCATTTTGATTGTTAGAACAGGTGATTGTTATTGCCTTCAGTTTAGAAGCAGAGAAAGGTACTGTGTTCTCAGTTCCCTTGGGTAACAAGAAGACAATCAAAAGCTTAATCCTAAATTGACTTTCAAACTGCAAGAAATTTACTGATCTAAAAATTTACTAAGAGGGAGACCAGCACATCTGCCCCTATAGAAATGATTTCTGCATAGTAAGTGTTGATCTGCATAACCATATGATCATTGCAAGTGCTGATTACCAAATCTGAATCATCATTACTTAGCAAAGTTCTATAAATACTCATGGCACCATGGAATATATTCAGCTGTGCTAAATTAATGCAAAGTCCTTACCCCAATGAGCTTGGGGGTCAAAAACCAGAGTGACACAAAAGAGAAATATTCGGAGCACACATTGAATTGGGAGAATTTTTCAGAGAATTATTTCAGCAAAGGTTTTTATGGTTTGAGACAAAAGATGAATTTAAAGATTTATATAAACTTTGTCTTCAGATTCAAAGTAAGTGTAGGCAAAAGATGAACATTTTAATATTGACCTCTTGGGAATTTCAGATATATATATATATATATATATATATATATATATATATATATATATATATATATATATATATATAT
>PVHP010007290.1:0-13102 GCA_004024765.1 Zapus hudsonius | reverse complement strand
TTGGCAATACAGTCTCCATTTGTAGCTTCTCACTCCTAACTCATGTCTTCAGTATTTTCTTCAAATTATTACTATGGTTTCCTATCTCGTTCCTCTTTAATTTCTCACTAAAAGTAATTTCAGAAGCATGGATCTATCCATTACTGGCTTATTTGTGTTGGTTTATGATATTTCAGTCATTTCACATGGCTATATTTTTATTTTCTTTTTACATTCTTCATTATTTTTAGAGCCAGGAAATTATAGATTTCTTCAATAAACATGTCCAATCCTCAGGGGAAGTAATCATGTTCTCTACTTACATATGATAAAACATATGGTAAAAATTGTCTTTGTCTTGTAGGTGTTTTCTGGCTGCATCCCCAATAGAAATCACCCCATTTTGTCCATCAAATTACTCAGGATTCTTATTTTAGATCTACCCTTTCCTCTTATTTTAGAGGTATCAACTTTCCTTATGCTCCAGATATGGGCTTTCTGTTTCTCTAGATCAGGGATTATTGAAAAACTAAGCAGGAAATACATCCAAGCTACTTGTTAACTTCAGTTTGGCTACTGAAAGATGGTGGGCTCTCACTTGGCTAGAGTCAACTCTGTGTGATGAAAGTCGTTGAGTTGATCGGATCTAGAATTGCACTGGAAGCGAATCTCTGGGCATGTCTGTATGTGAATTTCTAGATTAAGTAAATTGAAGTGGGGTCCAATCAAAATATGGGTTGCACTATTGTTGGATTTGCACTCCAGCACTGAATAGAAGAGAGAAAGCTATCAGAATGTCACAATTCATTGTTCTATGCTTGGTGATGACAAAGACAATGTGACAAGCTGCTTTGTGCTCTTGTCACCTTCCTTTCCATGATGGATTATATCCTTCGGGACTGCAGGACAATATGAGCCCTTCCTTAAGTTATTTCTTGATGTGATTTTAACTAGGTATTTTGTCCCAGCAATGAGAAATTTCCATTCATGGAAAGTTCTCTGTCAGGCTTTGTTATAGTCAGCAACATGTTGTTGGGATGAACATCCAACCAGACACAGTTTATGAGAAAGAGGTATTTTTCAGCCAACAAAATCAGAGAAAATTATATCATTGAAACTGGCTCCCTTTCATCGATTGGAGCAGAAAGACACTACCAACAGCAGCATCACAAACAAGCCCAAACATTCAGAGGTCAAACTGATCTCTCTCACCTTCTGCAGGAATCAGATCTGCCCCAAGCCCATCTTAGGCCTGGACTCCAGGATCCACCATTAGTGAAACCTTCTCCATTCAGATGGCTTGAGACTCAAGTTACAAGTTTAATTTTAATAAACACCTGAGTCTTTGGGGCCATACATTTACAATATCACATTCAGTCTACCACAAAGCTGCTTCTAAGATTAGACCTATCCATGGGCTACATTGTTATGGAAGTGAAAGTTTATATGAAACAAGTTAGAGCAAAGGTTTTTTGTTGTTGTTGTTGGTATTGTTTTTGTTTTATTTGTTTTTTGACACAAGCATCATAGTTAATCCTATTACCATGGATTTATATTGTCTAATAAATGTTTACTAGCAAATATTTTCTTCAGTATATATTGTATATTCAATAAGCAGGGAAAATGGATTTTCTCTCTCTTATATGTATTATGGTGTCTGTCCTGGTATATTGAGTTAATAGTAAGTAGGGTGATACAACAATCTGTCAAGAATGCTAAAAGAAATCCTCCAGAGACAGATCAGTCTATGTGTCCTGAAGTGATTCTTCTCTCTTGTAGTTTTTAAGTGATTTATTATTAAATCCCCATACCAGACAAAGTGTTACACACAGGTAATCCCAGCACTCAGGAAGGTTATAATCTCAGCACTGAGCAGGAGGGTTGAAAATTTAAGGCTAACCTGGGATATACAAAGTGAATTCCAGGACACCATGACTATATTGCAAGATCTTGTCTCAAAACACAAAAATAGTGCTGGAAGGCATTGCACAGGCTGCCAGGGGAAACTGATTAAGACAGCTGGAGTAAACAGAGACCACTGACAGGAAACACAATCTGCGGTCATGAGTAGGCTGACCACACCTCCTACTGGGAGAGATCAGCAAAACAAGAAAGGAGCATTTGTGTAATGGAGGAGCCTGGGCCTGGGGGAAACAATCAACAGCTTTCAAATTCGGCCAATTTTCCACTTAGTGAGGGGGACCCCTTGTCTGGAACTTGGTATTCAGGGCGATAGGCGCCAGATCCCGTACTCTTGTGCTCCCAAGACAAGTTGCACTATGGGAGCGATTGACGGGGCGGCTACTAAAAATAGAATCTAGGTAATCCAGAATTGTGTATATTTGTTAACCTACACTGATTTCACTCTCCGATGGAAATTGTGTTTGTATTTTTCAGGATGCAGCGAGAGAGCTGGGGTCCATATAACCCTACCAACTGACCATAGGCCGATAGCTGAGATTCTGGCAAAAGAGGAGCCACCAAAGTCATACCATGGAGGATCATATGGAACCCCACAGAGAATGCTGGGATGAACAAGGGACCCACAGCCACAGCCATTAAATCAACACAGGATAAGCCAGTGAGACAGAAACCAACGATTTTTGACACAAAGACCTCTACGCTCACAACCTTTAAGCAGCCTTAATACTTATCCACCATGGCTCAGGGAACTATGAGGAAGAGGGGGTGGAAAGATTGTGAGAGCCGTGGTGGGGGAGATTATCCAGAGGCATGGCCAGGAGAACCTGGCTGAATACTAGGCTATCCATGGTCCCCTGTCACAAGGACTGATCCAGACAACCCATGGAGGAGGTTACCCAGCAGAGAGGGGAGGGGAGGGCAGCGGGGAATTGGGGATAATAACTCATTGTTTGCCCACTAAATATTGTAACTCATTATGGACAATAAAAAAAATTAGAAATAAAACCATAAAAAATTTAGACTCCAAATAGATGCCAAGACGTAAAGTCAATTGTGATAGCAAATGAGCACAGTGTAAAAACTCAAGTACTCTGAATTAGGTGAGTTACAAATTATGGAAATGTAATATTTTTTAGTTATTGAGGAAAAATTCCTAAACTAAGGTGACACCAGAGCCATCCTTCATTTTAAGGGTTCATGGAAAGAAAAGAAGAAAGAATTCCTTTCTCATAGCTTTCTTCTCCAATATTTATAATATTTGCTTCTACTCAAAAGACCAATTGCAACCTAGCACCCAAGTCAATGTTGCTAGAAAGTAGGATTTTGGGGGTGATTAAATGTTGGGAGCAATATTCTATGTACTGAATTAATGCAGTCCCCATACAGTAAATATGCCAGTTCCTTATTCTTGGATTTGTCATCCTCCAGAACTGTGAAAGATAAATTTCACTTTGTATAAATTATTCAGGCTAAGGTATTTGCTTCATGGCAACTTTAATGAACTAAAACACGTCTGGTAGTTTTCTGGCTACCTTTTGTGTTCTTTGGCTGATAGCTACCTAATCTCAATTATTGTCTTCAAATGTCACGTTAACCCAATGTGTCTTCATAAAAAATGATCATTTTTCAAAAATATCTCTTACAATGAATTATGAGTCTATCTTACTCTAGGATCACCTCATTTTAGCTTACATAGATACATCTATAATGAATATATTTAAAAAAATAAAGACAGCCATATTTTGAGGTGTGGGAAGTAAGGAAATGAGCATGTCATTTTGTTTGGGGGGGTGTGAATAAAAGTCAATCCATGACTAATGATAACAGCTGGAACTTTCCATGAGGAAAGTTTACTATTACTCCTTGCTGTCCAGAATAGAACAGGCTGATCATGGTATAGCTTTTCATTAGGGCAGGTGACTAAGATTCTGAGGGAGAAATCAGCATGATTTGAGGAAAGTACTTGTCTACAAATAGAACCCTGATACTGGAATAATGACCATTTTGACTTCCGGGGAAGAAGAATTATTTTAACAAATAATTTTTCAACCATGATTGTCTCTTGCATATGAAAGAAAACATTGTCCCAGTAGACCTATGGAGCTCCAGCAGGTCAAAAGTGACTGACAGTAACAAAAAGACTTTGCTGGTGATGAGGAGCTGTTATTCAATTCTGCTGATAAATCAAGAAGCTCTTTTAAAAGTTCACAGGAGAAAAATGCATTGTGAACTTGTTTTCACTTGTACTGAAGTTATCTTTTCATCAAGATGAGGGCATTATGTAATTTTAATGAATGAAATGCAACAAAATATTCCTTGGTTTCATCACAAGATTAAAATTGATCTTGAATGTAACACAGACCTTCGATCTGAGTGGCAAATAGTCTTGAGCTCGGTGGATATATTGTCATAAAACAAATCCACTTAGAATACATGTTTAGAATCAGGCATATCTTCTTTCAAATCAGTCTTCACCAGGGTAGTTGCCATTTGACCTCTGATAAGTTACTCAATCTTCCTAAATCTGTTTCTCAAGCATTATATAATCTTAAATGATTTTATGATGATTGAATTAAGTTGATGCATATAGGTCCCATTGTCTGGCACTTAGGATCTAATGAAATTATCCATTACCATTGTTATGATGGCTTCAAGAATGTTGTTCAAAACATCTGAAGTAAGAAAGCCTAATATAAACTATTAAAGATATTAGCCGGGGATGGTGACTCATGTCTGTAATCTCAGATCTTGGAAAGCTGATACAGGAAGATCACCAAATCAGCCTGGGCTCCAGAGATGCAGATTGAGACCCTGTCTCAAAAAAAAGGAGAAAAACACTATTAATTTTTAAAACTCTTTAAAATATTATTTAGTTATTGTTATTATTTAGTTGTTAGCTAATTATTTAATAAGTTGAGCTAGAATTTAGTTTAATTTGGGGACAAAATGACAATTTTCCACTACTATGAGAAGGATATATTGCAGTGACTTTCTCTGTACATATGTTCCCACAACCCATTGTTGAAGAGAGACTTAACTTGAGTCACTCACATAAATAGGAACCAGTTCATTCAGAAACATGAGAGTCCTTGGCCCACTTTATCACTGATGCTTGGACTAAACTTCTCTAATATCCAAGCAGCCACACACTGACCCTCTGACATGCAGCCTTGAGCTGACCCTCCCCAGTGTCCTAGCAGCCAAGGACCCTCTGACATTCAACTATGGTTGTCTTCTGGTTTTCCTCCTGTACATCTTGTCACATCTCAGTTTTTACAAGATACTTCTTATTGTCTCTCTTGTCTCATGTGTGGATTCTTCACAAATCCTAAATCTTTTTATTCTGTTACTCAACATTTTCTATAGATAAACTCATGCTCTACTGTGATGTACATATGCATCAATAATCACTAAACTTCAGCCAATGTCTTGCCTTCAATATCATTCCCCCAGTTAGGGAAATCAGTGGATTGTGAATTATAGGTTTTTATCTATATATCTTATCATGTCCAGTGTTTATGTTAATGCCAAATGATACTGACTTAATGTTTATATTCCCCTATATTTCATCTGTTGAAAGCTAGCCCTATTTCTCTGTGATGATATTTGTGAGTGAGGCCTTTTGGAAATGATTAGGTCATAAAGACACCCAAGGGGTTTATTTTGCTAAAATGAAGCTATAATGAAAATATGGCCATATACAACCTATGAAAAAAGCCAACCCTTAACAAATATTTGCTCACATCTTGACTTTGAACTTCCTAGCCTCGAGAACTGTAAGAAATAAATGTGTTTTATCATGAGCCTAGTGTGTGAGGGCTTCTGGGATAGAGCAGTTTCAATAGAGAGACCATTGTCACCTATGGGACTATAGGGGTCACCGCAAGGTGCATTCCCCAAACTCCAAAATCATGGTCCTCAGGTGTCTCAAATGTGGCTGCAAAGGGCCATGGTATTATGTGAACAACGTTCAGAAAAGCCATAGGGATGATAACCTCGGTCTAGATTACAAAAGATGACCAGAAAAGGTCTGACCTCATGACCTTGTGAGGTTGCAGACCAGGGTTACTATTGCTATTTGAGCAGAGTCACTGAGAAATCCCTGACAAGAGTGGGGTCACCAAAAAGAAACTCCACTAGAGCAATGCATAGTGATGCAATTGAGATGGGGGTCTGCCAAAGCCATGGGGCTAGGACCAACTGCAAAATTGAGAGCTTCAACCCCTAGTTATCAAAGCTACAAGGGCAAGAAGAGAAGCACTCTATGGCGAAGAATGTGTAACCCCTCCGGCAGTGTGTCCAGACAGTAGGCTTTCTCCCCCAGTGGGCTTGGAGGAAAGAGCACTGTCCAAAGAACATTATTATTAAGCTTAAATGTGATGGATTCTATTAGATTTTATACTTACTTTGATATTGTTACAATTTTCTTTATTCTTCTTGTAGTGAGAATTTCTTGTTTCACCAGGTATTTATATTTTGGAAGCACAAAACTTGTTTGATTTCACAAGTTCGCAGATAGAGAGGAATTAGCACCAGGATGGATTGCATGTTGAATTATCCTCATTTCTGATTTGCATGATATTTAAATAAACATTGGACTTTCCACTTTTGAGTTGATGGTGGGAGGAGGCAAGGCTTTGAGGATGCTCCTGATATGAAGGGAAGGCATTTTGCACATGAAGATGTCTTGAATGTAGAGGAGACTGGGCACTGATCACATCCCTTACTCCACATGTATATGTTAAACCTATGTTTTGGTTGGACCATTGTGAAATGATTAGGTCATGAAGGCATAGGTAATATGAATGGAATTAACATTCTCTTAAAGGAAACAAGAGAAAGCTCAGTTTTTCCCTCTGTCATATAAGGACACAGCAAAAGGTTGACCATCTAGCAACCAAATTTGCCAGTGACTTGAATATGAATCATCTAACCACCAGAACTGTAGGAAACAAATGACTGTTATTGCAGATACCCTCATTATCTTCTTGTTACAGCAGCCCAAACAAACTGGCATCAATCATAGGGTGAGACTTCAATAAGCACCATTGGAATTAAAAAATGCAGAAACATACCGATTATTTTCCCTGCTTCCTGTTCCATTCTCTTAGTAAATGGCATCATGATTCATGATTTGCCTAATTCAGAATACTAAGGAAAATATTCAGTCCTTTCTCTTCTATAATTTCCCTATCACTAATTGCTAATTCTCTCAACACTATCTCTTTAAAATGCCAGAAGTATGTTTACTTTGTTTTTGTTCACACTATCATGGCCTCATAGCTGCATTAAGGTATCAGCCCTACTTGGTCTTCCTACCACACTAGTATGTTATTTATATAAGACAGACAGAGGGATTTTTTTTAAAAAAAGAGACAACATAACCCCAAACAACACATCAATTCTATCCTGCAAATTACTTGAGAGCAATCATGTATTCTAGAATAAATTCCAAACTCATGTTCCTTCCATACTCATTCCCTTAACTTTTCCAGACCAAATTCCCATCCTTTGTCCAATCATGTAAAATGGTTTCTCATAATGGCCTTAATTTGGTCAGTATGCAGAACATAGCCCTTTTCTCAGAAATTCTTCCAGACAACCCTTTGAGTAACTATATCAGGGCCTCTGATATGAGCTTACACATCAACTTGTAGGAGAACTGACCTTGATTTCCCTCCGGAAAGACCAGCATTGATGAATGCACTACTTTGTCTCTCAGCACTAACCTGCTGTACTGTCTGAGTTTCATTTCCCAGAAGACATTGTAGGCCAACCCCATGCTCTAACTATATTTTCTTCATAGGTATATTTACAGAAGTATAGTATTGGAAATAATCAACACTTAATAAATATTTGTGAAATGAGTGTTGTATAGACATAGTGGAAAGTCACCTTTGACCAAAGCAATGATTATAAGAGTAGAAAATCTGTGAGCTTCCCCTCTCCCCTTCAAAACAGTTCACTTTGATTTATCTTGGACTATTATGCAAGCTGTAACTAAAAATGACTGTGCTTGACATGAACTATAAAAATACCACTCTACAGACTGTGATGTTAAAAACCGATATTGAATCTCAAATCATTTATAGTGATGTCCATCTTAAATGCTCTCTACCTACGTTCACTAAGTGTTGAAAGATTTTTTTTCACAACTTTCTCACAGATTTCTTCTTCAGCTTCTACCATAATACCTTTTCTGATTATACTTATTGATAAATGCACTCACATCACACCGTGCCACAGGACCCACCTGATTTCCGCCATAGTTGGTGAATCACCCATTCAATTATTCAACATAAATAGAACATTCTTAACTTGGCATTTGTAGGCATATGTGCAGTTTTCTTTGGCCTACAGAATCCAGCCTACATTTTCTTTGCTTTAAAGTATCAAATATGAAGGCATTTTCATGCACTATCCTGGACTCTTCCTCACATATAATAGTTCTTGACATAGGAAGTTAATAACTTCATTAGATAAAGTGAATGCCTTCTCCCATTGAAATTACTTTTTAGTCAGACACTATACTGATATTTCCATGGGCCAGAAACCAACTGTGGAATTATTGAACATTCAAAACTCTTTTATACAAAAAGACTTGTTACTGATCTTTATAAATATGACCATCGCCATATGTCACACATTTCTCTTACCATTAAAAACACTAACAACAGGAGGCTGAGGAGATGGCTCAGTCAGTAAAGTGCTTGCTGCACACGCCTGAGGACCTATGTTTGGATTCTCAGCACCCAAATAAAATTGGGTGTGGAGAACATGCCTATAATTACAGCACTGGGGACGTGGAGACAGGAGAACTCTTGGGGCTTGCTGGATTGCTAGTCTAGACAAACTGGTGAACTCCAAGCTCATAGTGAGACTCTCTCAAGAAGTAAGGCTGAGAGCAATTGAGGAAAACCATGCATGCAACACATACTTGTGCTCACACCCACACAAACATGCTTGTACACCACACACACCTTCAAAAAATGTACCAACAAGTCTCCTTCCTGAAAGTCAACATAACTAATGGTATGTTCAGAAATGGACAATATCTCATTATTGACTGAAGTGTGCTGCTCCTAAGATCATATATGAAAGCTGTAATACACAAAGTGGCTGTGTTTAGAGACAGGCACTTCAAAGAGGTGTTTATATGAAGTTGAAAAGCTGACTTTGAATCCAATGTGTCCCATCAGAAAACAAAATTCTAGCTTCATCAACTACTATCCCTGTATCTTATCAGCTTACTCCACTTAGCCACTCAATTTCTTACTCTGTAAAAGAATTCTTAAAGCAATTATAGCAACCTGGTTAGAGGACTAAATGAAAACATGTAGTTCTGCACATGGTTGCATCTCCCAGAGTGTGTGTTGATAGACTCAATGTGTCTCTAGAACTATTTGGGCCCCCACTGATCCACTGTGTGGAGAGCTCTAGCTAGACATCCCTGTGCTACCTTCTTCATGGTGCAGAAAACAAAGAGCCACCCAACAGCTGAGCATTACTGCGGATTTCCATATGACAAGCACCATAAAGACAATGCTTCAGCTGAATAAACAAACCTCCCCACTTCGCTGCTACACTCACCATACTTAAGGAAACGGAGGTTCAAAGGAGGGTTGTCACATTGAGTCTGGCCAACTATGATATGGGATATATTTTACTAAAAATAAATTGAGTTCTCATTTCAAATTTAAGTGTACCTGAGTGTCCTTTTGTTAATCTGAAAACAGCAACCAAGCTAAGTAACTTTACAAAAGTTATACACAAGGAGGGCTCCAAAATCTTGCATGTAACCCACACAGTCTATATCTTATCCAGCCAGTTTATTGATTACATGTGATTTTTAAAGAGAAACTATTTGTCTAGGAGGGAAGAAATTAAGCTAAGAATGAACCCAGGCAATAATTAGAATCTATTCACAGATTGAATTAATTGTAGATAAGGTCAATCCAAAGGCTCAGGGAAAGCTCAGGACTCTGACACTTTAGGGCATTAATTAGTTGGACAATCATCTTTGATATCAGCTACAGAACAAAACTTTAAAACAAGTTTCTTTTTATGGAGCAGTTAAAAATATCTTTATTTTTTTCCCTTGCATTGGAAAACATTTCCTGCATTGGAACTAGTGTTCCAGCTAAAATAACCACAGCAAGTTAGATAAGAGACATGGAATAGATGAGCTTCTCTGGAGAAGGTGGGACTCAATGTTCGCTTTGTCATGGGTTGTGTCACAGGGTACTTACTGATGCCAGAGCTCTGCTCATGTCTCCTTGGGCCGTACCATGCAGAAGAAACGATGGGGCTACAGAGGAAGCCAAAGTTCTGTTAATTACACCAGTCACAAGGTGTAATGTCATCTGCACCTCTCTGGTCCCCTTCCAGGCAGCAAAGAAGGTAGCCAAAGAGTAGGAAGAAAATCCATAAAAGGATATTTTTCTAGGTGGAAAATATTTGATTTAGTTAATTTATACAATTCATTTTTCTGTTGCATAAAAAACCTAGTTATTTATTTATTTATTTATTTATTTTTAGGAAGACCAGGGGGCGGCTTGACAAATATAGTCACCCGCCTGTTGAGAATACTTGTATTTAAATAAGTGAAAAAGAAGAGCAGAAGAGCTACATCAAGCTTCGAATAGAATAGAAATTAAAGCAATATGTGATTGAGCTGCCCAAGCCAAAAGGAATTGGAAACCATCACTAATTGATTCTCTGGATGATAGAGATCATAGGTTTAAAAACAAACGAACAACAGCAACAAAGGAAACATACTTCTTGAAACATTTTATTTCACTGGGGAAAATACTGATATCAAGTAACCTACCCTTGGTTCTAACATGTCTGAGTGAATACACCTACCTTTCTTTCCTCTCCTGAAAACAAAAGAAGCATAATTTTTGTGTAATGACTTTGAATTTCAATAAGGCCATATATATATATATATATATATATATATATATATATATATATATATATATATATATATATATATATATATATATATAATTTTAATGCCCTTCGAAGAATAGCTAGAGTAAACTAGCTGTTGTTTTGGAATAAAATCCCAACTTCTTTTCACTTGAAGTCTCTCCTGCCTCTGCCTCACCAGCCTCAATGCCTGCCGGGTATTCATCGTTAGTGTCCTGGCCTTACCTGCCTATGGGTACTGTGTTTCCCTCTGGGTCTTTGTTACCTCGACAATCAAGTAACTGATTATTTACAAGACCTGTCTTTCATTCTATGTGGAGCATCTTCCCCTTATTATTGACACTGATTTTCTTGTTTTCCTCAGGCTGGCAGGACACTAATCCTGTTACTGTCTTAAGGGCACCCATATACTAACACGTCAAATTAGACTAAAACTTTGTATAGGTAACCCCCAGAAACCTAGAACCTCTGAATTCTTGGGACCTTGTGTTATTTATTCCACGTATCCCATGCTAAGCAGATTGTTTCCTGAATGAAGGAATCCATATGCTCTCTAACTTCTTAGTCTAATTAACAGCCTCCAAGGAGCATGAATTTGCTGCAGTGTTTGAGCAAGGAATCTCAAACATTGGAGAAGACTGGATGTCTCTCTTCAAGAGTATAGGACATAATTTCTGAAGAAATTCTAATTTATCCTGGTGGTAGAAGGAGGATCAGGTTTTTAGTGGTTAATGAATGGACTTTGTTAAAATGAAAGTAACCAGTATAGTTTTCTATATGGAAAATAAAATGAGTTAGGAGATAAAGTAGTCTGTCAGAGTTTCCGACTTGGGATGGTGGCATCTTGATTACAGAGATGGTAGTTTTGATTGGGAAATGATAACAAATTCCAGAGTTTTTCAAAAAGTTAGTTCAGGAATTTTCTTGGTAGTACAAAAAGTTTGGCACTAAAATCAATTTCTGAGTTAGACAACTTGCATTTATTTCTTTTCCATATTTCCTTTGTTTATTTACTTATGATTTACTCTTTTTAATATTTTTACTTTATTATCCATAATTAGATACATTGAGTGAGCAAATAATGAGTTGGTATCCCCAGTTCCATGATTCCCCTGTTCAGGGCCCCAATCAGCTGGGTATCCTCCTCTGTGGGCAGTGTGGATCAACCCATGTGGTAGGGGGTTATGGATAGCCTAGTAGTCAACCCAGCTCCACTCCCCTTTGTATGTTGATACTGAGGGGGGCAATGTCTCTGGATTTATTCTTTTGAGATAACATTTTATCATAAGATTTTGGCTGGATTTGAACTGATGGCAACCCTCCTGTCTCAACCTCTCAAGTTTCAGGATTATAAGCATGTGCAATGCTATACTGCTGACTTGAACTTTGTGTTTCTAGCAGGTCTCCAGCTGATGGTGATGCAGGGGACTACATTGTGAGAATCACTACCTTAAAGACGCAGCAGATTTAATGCTGGAAAAGAAGAGTAGAGACTAACAAACAAACAACAACAACAAAAACAGAGAATGGCTTCTAGATTTCCAGATTAGCCATATTAACATCATTTATTGAAAGGGATACGATAAACTTTGAAGAGAAGTTCGCAAAAACTTGATTTATATGTTAAATTTGAGTTTCATTTCTTACCAAAAAGGGACAAAATGTTGAAAAAATGTGGGATATTTGTGTCTGAAATTTACATGAATGCTCTGAAATAAAGATATTGATGATAATTAAGTTGTGGTAATGGACAAAGTTGATGAATCTGAGAGAGGACAGAGTGAGAGGGAATAGGGAGGCCAGACTTGTGACCCCAACAATGAATGGGAGCCTACAGGATAATTTTTCCATAAGGGTCTAAACAAGAGCACTGAGAAAGGATAGGAGGAAACTGAACCCTGAGTTGTGACACAGCCTCAGAAGGGTTTCAACTAATAAAGCATAAATAATAGTGCAAAATGTCAAGGGAGGTGAAACCCAAAACTGATTTCTAATTGAACTCAGCATCCAGGCTTTCATTGGGGATCATAGTGTGCCCCTTGAATTGGAATGGCAGAGTATACTAAGGATCATTTGGGGGTGGGTCCTTGAAAGAGCAGAATTCAAGTCATTGCTGCACAAGATGAAGAAAATCATATATCCAAACATTTATCTTACTTTAAAATAGGTAATATATCAATATACATGGTTTAAAAGTCAAAGTGAGAGAACTGTTGCTATTTTGTTCTAGTGCGTATAGCCTCTCTGTAGATCTCTGGTAGTGGGA
>PVHP010007289.1:0-57271 GCA_004024765.1 Zapus hudsonius | reverse complement strand
GCTTGGTGCTGCTGTTGTCTATAATTTGGCACATTCACACACTTTCTATTTTATAAAAACCTCAGTTACAATATTATAAAATGGGATGTGATGATCAGTGGAATCCAGGGTGCTTTTTTCACCAAGTGGCAGAGATTGTTTAAGGAGAAAAGCCTTGACCCAGTTCTGTGCAGGTTGTGGCTTTACAATGGGCAAGTGAGGGGCTGGCATGGCTACTCATACCTGTAATTCTTATACTTTGGGGGCTGAGGCAGGTGGATGGTGAGCTCTCTCTGAGCTTTGACTATATAGGAAGACCCTGTCTCAAAAAGAAAACAAACAAACAAAAAAAACAATGAGTGTGGACAAGTGTGGAACAGGAGGAATAGATGGCCTTCATGGAAAGAAGAACATGTATGAATGAAGCTAGAAGAAAGCGGGTAGTGGCTCATTCAAGGAACCATGTATGTGGTCAAGAGAGATGAGAGCTGGACCCCAGCAATAAGCCATAAGCTCTGCTTAGGGATCCAGGCATCCGAGGTCTGTAAGAAAGTGCATGAGGGGTTTACATTGGAAGAGACATGGTCTGGCTTGTGCTTTTGAATGGTTCCTGTGAAGATCTTGAGGAGAATGCATGCTGGGGGACAGGCTCAGGAGAGTGGCAGTGATGGTTTGGCTTTATCCAACTTCCTAGGCAGAAAGGGGCTTTGAGAATGAAAGAACCAGCCAGGACCTTCGCATGTACTGATTTTTTTTTCTGAAAAATCTCTCGTCTGGCTCCAGTAGGATGTTAAATCCACACCAAAACAGTTTTGCAGAGAAAACCAGAGCCCCACGCACTCCTGTTCCTCTCAGGAAGAGCTCCTGAGTGGAAGTGATGGCATGTGGGGAGCCACAGGCAAGCCAGCTGGTCCCACACCCCATCCACTTCTTGTAGACAAAAGTCTTGAGGATGAGTTGTATTGAGCTGACAGATAGGAGACCAGACCCTGTTTGCCGGCATTTAAACTTATTTCACAGTTAATATAGCATCTGGGGCACATTTTCCTACTTTTATGCCAATTTTTATGCGTTTCTGCTGCACAGTCGGAAGCCAGGATCATAAAAAAGAAGGAAAACGGCACAAAAAATAAAAGTAAATAAGCACATTCTGCTTTAACACTCCCAGGAGCTCTGAGTCCAGCAAGTTTATGAGTTAGATGGTGTGGGGGGGAGCTGTGTTGCCATAGAGAATGGAAAGGAAATTCCACCTCTTTGTCTTGGAGAACAGAAAACAGATGAGAGGGGGAAATCAGAGCTCAGAGAAGGTACAGCCTTCTGTGTTTGATCCAGAGCTTAATACTAATTGCTCAACTGTTTTGGCGTCAGACCTCCTCCATGGATCCCTATGATGTCAGGCATTAGCACTGCGTCCTCTCCAAGAATCTCTCCTCCTACAGTTACCTGAACAGATATGTACGTCCTGACTTGGATGAGTGAGTTGAAGCCTTTCTGACCTTGTTGTTGTCTTTAGGGTGTGGCTTTGTCTACGAAGCTAGGAAACAGACTAATGCTTCTCTTCATCATTGAATGATACTGGGCTGGGAGATGGCTCAATGCTTAAACACGTTTGTTTGCAAAGCCTGCTGAGCTGGATACCCCAGCACCCAAGTAAAGCCAGATGTGCAAAGTGTTTAGAATTCATTAGAGATCCTGGCACTCAAGTGTACTCTCTCTCTCTCTCTCTCTCTCTCTCTCTCTCTCTCACACACACACACACACACACACACACACACGAAATTATTAAATAATATTTTATTTCAAAATTTGTAGAAAGTATGTCAATGGATGGCATTCTCAGTGTTGGAGATTCCCAGAACATGTAGCTTCTATTCAACACCTCTCTATATACTAAAAATTAAAATGTTATTTGCTTTAGGAGAAAGTGAAATATGGCATTTTTGTTAAATATAACATTTTTAATGTTTTTCATAAATAATTTATACCTTTATGTAAGCAAAAA
Organism: Zapus hudsonius; assembly: GCA_004024765.1. Classification (NCBI taxonomy): domain Eukaryota; kingdom Metazoa; phylum Chordata; class Mammalia; order Rodentia; family Dipodidae; genus Zapus; species Zapus hudsonius. The sequence continues at coordinate 55,290 of PVHP010007289.1, read as the reverse complement.
AAAAACCCAAACAGTAATTTAACCCATAAAATTATGTGTTATAGTTGAACTTGAGTTCAGGGATGGATGTGGCTCAGTGGGCAACAGTATTTGCTGCCCAAGCATGATGACTTGAGAGACACCAGCACCCATGTAAAAATACCTGTAAACCCAGTACTGTGGTGGGCAGACATGAAAATCACTGGGACTCAGGTCAGCCCAGCTCAGACCTGAGCAGACTCACCCAGGAAATGCATAGACTTCAGAACAATCATACAGTTTTTTTCAAAGTAACATGGTATCAGGTGGGGTTGTTAACCTGCAGTAACTAGCAGGTACCATGTTAAAACAGTGGTGATGATAAAGAGGAAAGGTGGTTTCTGAGAATACAATGAACCCAAAGAGAGTGGCTTCACACACTGGTGATCTGGGAAGTATTAAGCTTTGTAACAGATAGAAAAACAGATCTAGAGTTGATTCAAGTTCACACAAAAAGAAACAAAGAGCCATTTATTTTAATTTGTATGAAAGCAAGAGAATTTCTGGGTAAACACACTATAGGTTACAGTATAAAGAAAAGGACAAATGATGTTTATACCAAATGACATTAAAGATGAATACCCTTAATGTGATGGTTAGGTTTTGTTGTCAACTTGATCTTTTCAATTATCTTGGGTGGGTCTCTGAGGATGTTTATAGGAAGGCAGCCTCTCAGTAGGAGGCAGGATGTAAAGAAGTTCAAAGAAGCTAGAACTAAACATCCTTTCCTGTGTGGGCAGTGCAGGAAGGAAATTCCAGAGACTCAGGAAGCCATTAAGTCTGGGGAAGGGTTGCAAGACCCCACCCTAAGGCTATATGAAGGGGAAGAAATTCTCTCCTTGGCTCCCTGCCTGTTTGCTGCTGGTGCTTGTTTGTGACTTGCACTCGCATCCTGTGCTCCTACCCTTCCTGGACATTGGAACCCAGTTTCCTCAGCCTCACATCATGGACTTGAAGAGCAGCCACTCCCAAGGGAGCCATCAGGCCTTCTGGGCTGGATTTGGACTGCTGAGGCCTCCAGCCACGTGGACTGAACAGCTACTGGTTTCTTCACCTGTGGGCCTGCAGACTGCTATTGTTGGACTGTCGTAAGCTACCCCAATAAATTCCCTTTTACTACAATCCATTCTGTCAACTCTGTTTCCTCTAGAGAACCCCAACTAATACACTTAATATATAGAGCTCTGAGATATCAAGAAAAAATGATCCAGAAAACACTCCCTTAAGACCCACAGATGCTATTTCTCTCGTGCTGTCAAACACCCCACACTCCCTCCTCTTTTCTCTGGCTGCTCTCGGTTCATCTTTTTGATCTCAGCCTCTTCCTCAGGGAGATTTTTCTTGGAACTTTTCATGTGGCTGAAAGTGAGGGGGGGCTGAAATAGTGAGAGTCAAGGTAGTGAGCTGTGCTCAGCATGGGCAAGCAATAGACTGGTGAGGAATGGGTGCTGTCCTCACAGAAAGAAATTTAACGGAACATGAACTCAGGGCTGAAGAGACGGCTTAGCAGTTAAGGTGTTTGCCTGCAAACCAGAAGGACTCAGTTCAACACCTACTTAATTAATTAATTAATTAAGATTCCCAGTACCTACTTAAAGCCAGGTGCACAAGGTGCCACATGTGTCTGGAGTTCCTTTGCAGTGGCTGGAAGGCCCTGGTGCACCCATTCTGTATCTATCTTCCTCTTTCTCTCTCTGACTTTCTCAAATAAATAAAACATTAAAAAAAACCATGAACTCAGGCTGAAGAGATGGCTTAGCAGTTAAGGCATTCACCTGCAGTGCAGAAGGACCCGAGTTCAATTCCCCAGTGCCCATGTAAAGCCAGATATACAAGAGGGTGCATGTATCTGGAGTTCATTTACAGTGGCTGGAGGTCCTGGCATGCCCAATCTCTCTCTTTCTCTCTCTCTCTCAAATAAATAAAATATTAAAAAAAAACATAAACTCAAATCATCATACTTTTGAGCCTAGAAATTTAACTTGTGAAAAAAAAAATTAGAGTTAAGCCAAGTTTCATGAACAAAGATGACCACTGATCCCAATTTTAGTGAAAATGAGATGTATAACTAGTAAGTATGATTTTAGGGTCAGTATGGTTTAGAGGTTGTGAAAATGGTTTCTGGAATGTAGGAATGCATTCTAGTAATTTTGGGTCCTCCACTTAATAAGCTCATAGCCTTGACCTAACAGCTTTACCTCCCTGACTCTTCCAGTTCCATCTGCAGTGGTAACGGTGCTTCAATCAATAAATGCCTGCATCTCAGGAATCAGGGCTTTGTCTCATTTTCAACTTACACACTGATTGCTTGGAAGAAGCAGTGGCTCCCACTGACATTTCAAATTTGCATCTATTTCCTACTCTTTATGGCCTGAGCATCCAAGAGAAGCTTTCTCTGTGTCAGTGAGCTTAAATGTAGCATGAATGCGAATGAACAGGGGTGTAATTGTGTGCGTGTGTGTGTGTGTGTGTGTGTGTGTGTGTGTGTTGGTACTATGGTTTCCTCTGTTCTGAGCTACTTTTTGTTCTTACAAATAAGTCTACATGTAAGCACAAAATATTATTCCCTGATTAAAAAGGAAAAAGATAAACACATACACAAAGAGAGAGACACTGAAAGAGAGAGAGAGAGAGAGAGAGAGAGAGAGAGAGAGAGAGAGAGAGAGAAAGCCAGTCTAATGAGCTAAAAGGTCAGGATGATATATTTAATGATAACTAATAGATATAATGGGCTATGTGGAATGTCTGACTAAGTTCTTGACAAAAGACAAGACAGCCACTAAAAATAGGCAAAAATGAGATGCTTTGAATATTAGGATTATGAAATGAACATGCTAGCTCTTAAAAGCTGTTTCTGGAACCTAGTTTTGTGTAAAAATGAACCTGAAGTTAGAAATTGCATCCATTTCCATTTTTTCTAGAACAATTTCTATTTTCTTTAAGTGCAAGGAAATACTATTTGATTCAGAGTGACTCTAACTGGTTTAAATGTTTTTGCTCCTTTCTTAACTTGGTTAACTGCTTACTTTTTGTTTACTAGAAACTTTAATTCCTGTGTAATCCAATGTTTTATCGAGTAAATATTAAATACCTTATATATTAGTCAGAGAGTAGTTGACCTGCTTTATTTATTCTTTAAGTAATAAACACTTGCTTTGGAATAATTTTCAATTCATGAAAAGTTTGAAAAGATAGGACAGAGAATTTCCACATACCCATCACCCACTCTCCTCCATCACTACTGGCCCTTTTCGTCAATGTGGCATATTTATCAAAAGTGATAAATTGGGGCTTGAGAGATGCTCAAAGTGGTTAAATGTGCTTGCTTGCAAAACCTGATGGTCTGGGTTCGATTCCCCAGTACCCACATAAAGCCAGGGGCACTAAGTGCACATTCATCTGAAATTTGTTTGCAGTGGCTAGAGACCCTGGTGTGCCCATACTCGCTCTCTGTGCTTTTTCCCCCTGTCTCTCTCAAGCAAATAAATAAGAATTTTTTTAAAAGTGAGAAGCTGTCATTAAACTGCCAACCTGACTCCAAGCCTTGTGATGACATTGTGGCTCTTTACTGATATCCTTTTTTTATTTCAGAATGATGCCAGGGTTCCACACTGCATTCGATTGTCACACCTATTCCTCTTTGTTCATGACCTTACCTCAGTTTCTCCTTTCGGGGTGTGATTTTTGATAGTCTTGAGGAACACTTGGTTGGGCACTCTATATAAACATGAGGTTCTCTCTTTTTCTTTCTTATAGACTAATTTATGGGTTTATGGAAGTGTTGGCACAGGAATGCAGTGTCCTCATTCCATTTCAGGAGCATTTCAGGCTTTGGATGAACCCTCCATTTTTTTTGCTAAATTTGCTTCCCTCTATCTTTCTTTCTACCCACTTATTCCTCTTCTACTATAGATCAAATTTGGGGCCTTGCTAGGCACTCACACTAGCTCTATTCCTAACTCCAGTCCTTAAAGCTTGGGGAAGTTTCTATCACTTATCATTTTTAAACATGGTTCAATACTTAACAAAACAATACATTACAGGGATTTCCAAGCACCATGTGACATTGCTAGTTGATGACTTGTTACTGGTGGGACCCAACCTTCCCTGGGCGAGCCTGTTTGGTGTGGCAGAAGGAGAGGAGAAGCTAAAATCAGTCACTGTTACCTGCCTGTCCTTGCCTTTCACCTCCTGCCCCATGCTTCTGACGCTCTGGATTCAGGCTCCACTAACCCACAGAGACACTAATGACACTGAGTCATACAAGGTTCTGTTCTCGCCCCTCACCAAGAGCCATTTGAGGAAACGTTCAGAACCAGCTTTATGCACCTGCATTTTATGTTGTTCACTCATGAAGCCACAGGGTTTCTTCAGCTTTGCCCAGAACCCCCATGGCCTAATTCAGAGAAAGTACATTTCAAGCCTCCTCCTCCCTGTTTTTGTACATTTTGTCAAATGACTATTCTCCTGACAATTAGAGGTCTCCCTGCAGCTACAGTGTGCCCTGGGAGACCTGAGTACCTGTACTTGGATTTTAATGAAACAAGAAGTGGCCCCCATCCCCTCCTGCCACCTATTAAAAGAGTCTTGTTGTCGGGAGATCTCAGAACCAGTCAAGAGTCAGCCCTTAAACCATGTGTGATATAATAAATATGAACCCAGTTTCCCCATCTGTAAAGTGGGGTTAACTCCCATTGTTTGTGGGAAGAAACACTGAAAGATGGGAGCTGGGGAACTGACTCAGTGGGTAAAAACACTTGATGCACAAGCCTGAGGACCAGCGTATAGATCCCCAGAACCCAGGGAGAGGAGATGCAAGACATACACATCTGCATCTCTGATCCCAAATGCACCCATGGCAACGGGAGGCAGAGTCGGGAGAATCCTGCCGCTACAGGCCAGCTCTTCCAGCCTTGGCCCCAGCTAAATCAAGACCCTGTCCCAAGCACAGTGGAAAGGGAGGACACTCTGAGTTTGTCCCTTTGAAGTCTATACACGCACCTTGACATATATATATATGCCCATACACACACACACACACACATGGATGCACACACATGGATGCACACCATACATGCATACACCCAAATAACTGAAAGATGAAAAAGTGCTTATTTTGAGATGAATTTTACCACTAGAATGCCACACATCCATGGCTTACATGGACAGACATAGGTGACCAGCAGTTATTTTATTTTATTTTATATTTTATTTTTTTACTGTGGATAAAGAGGAAGTATGAATCACAGGGTTCTCACTACCAAGGACAAGCATGACCTTGGCACTGGTGGCATCATAGGATCATCATATTTCATTTCATCATTCACCGTTGCTGGTATTCCCAGGTGTCTCTCTACCTACTAGGTCTCATGTCCACATGGTCACCAAGATGTCTTTGTCCATAAATTCCCAAGGTCACTGCATCTTAACTTACATTTGCATCCCTTCTAAATCCTAGGGTTCAGTTTCTCTAACTTCTGGGTGTCTCCTGCACTGAGGAAGTTTGGTAAAAAGATTTCTGGAATTCATTAAAATTTAAAACTCCACTCTAATCAGAAATGCACTGGGGACAGTGGTGGCACTGGAAAAGCCACCTAGAGAAAAGCAAGACCACAAGCTGAAGTCCATTCTCCTCACCCTGGCATTCAAGGCTTCATCATCTGTCCCAACTTACCTTGCTTGTATGAGAATGGCTGAATTACCCTGTGAGGAAAGAGAAAGCAGAGGGAGAGTTTCCTAGAAATGGTGGTGTATTAGTCAGGGTTCTCTGGAGGAAACAGAGTTGATAGAATGGGTTGTAGTAAAAGGGAATTTATTGGGGTAGCTTACGACAGTCCAACAATAGCAGTCTGCAGGCCCACAGGTGAAGAAACCAGTAGCTGTTCAGTTCATGTGGCTGGATATACCTCAGCATTCCCAATCCAGCCCAGAGGGCCTGATGGCTCCCTGGGGAGAGGCTGCTCTTCAGTCCCAGATGTGAGGCTGAGGAAACTGGGTACCAATGTCCAGGAAGGGTAGGAGCGCAGGATGCGAGTGCAAGTCACGAACAAGCACCAGCAGCCAACAGGCAGGGAGCCAAGGAGAGAATTTCTTCCCCTTTATATAGCCTTAGGGTGGGGTCTTACAACCCTTCCCCAGACTTAATGGCTTCCTGAGTCTCTGGACTTTCCTTCCTGCACTGCCCACACAGGAAAGACTGTTTACTTCTAGCTTCTTTGAGCTTCTTTACATCCTGCCCCTTGCTGTGAACATCCTCAGAGACTCACCCAAGATAATTAAAAAGATCAAGTTGTCAACAAAACCTAACCATCATAGGTGGCTTCTGTATTGGGATTAGAAAGGAGGATGTTTCCAGAGGAGTGTCCACACCCGCAGGAATGTCCACACCCACCGGAGAGTCCACACCCACAGGAATTCCACACCCACCAGAGAGTCCACACCCAAAGGAGTGTCCACACCTGCAGGAGAAGCGTATTATGTGGAAACCCAGAAAACTCTATATACATTCTAAAATGTGTGTCTATGCTGTGAACATTTAAGTTGAAGGATTTATCGAGGTTTTAGAGAGGACTTTAAATGTCTGTCAGCACAGGCTTTATCCCTGCCAAAGAGACTAGTTGGAAGTTTTGGGTATATGCTGACTAAAAAACACCATGCAAATACAAGGAAAACAACAATGCCCTAACTTAGGTTCTCTCTCTCTCTCTCTCTCTCTCTCTCTCTCTCTCTCTCTCTCTCTCTCTCTCTCTCTCTCTCCCTCAGGTTTACTATATCACAGAGGATAACTTTGGACTCTTTCCTGTCCCTCCTGCTTCTACCTTTCACATGCTGCTGGGATGACAGTGTGCATCATGTCCAGCTAACCTCACTGGTCACTGTGTAATCTTGGACCAATTATTTCCTTTTTCTCTTATGAATTGTTATCAAATAACACCTCATTTATAGAGTTCCACATAAATGGCAAAGAATATTGGTAATTACATAACAGAATGTTAATAATTAAATAAAAATATTTCACACTCATGTAGCCTTCAAGAAACAGGGCTACCCTCTGGGCTGGGCAGCTTCCTGTCACTACAGTGGGACACCTGAGTTAACCAATCCTCAGCCTATGGCAGGATGAACCCCTGGCTTGGGACCTCTGGAAGGCTCATTGAAAGGCAAGAGAGACCAGTTTGTGGTGGGAGCAAAGTGCTCAACTCATGTCCAGGTGACAGAAAAGGAAGAGGAAGGGTGTGAGCTCTTCCAAAGCACCTTCAAAAGAATGACGCTAAGGACCTCCTCCTAAGCATTCCTCCACATTCCAGAGGTCGTTTGCTAGGGGAACAGCTTTTGCAGGGGAATTTAATATCCAAACTATAGCATCTCCCTTCTTCAAAGGGAAGTCTCCTATGGGATTGTCAGGGTCTGAGGCACTGCCCCACTGTGGACCCTGAGCTATGCGGAAATCTAGCAATGTTATGTGCTTCCCAAAACCAGCCATTTGCAGCTAATTACAATAATACCAGGTCATTGTGACTGCCTATGGCAACAGGGTTCGAAAAACTTATACTATTGTGCAAAGTATTGTGCAAAGTGAAACTTGCAGCTGCCTCCTTGTTCTTAGCATATAAGTTCGCCTGTTGCCTGCAATAAACAGACCTTGATCAGACTCCTGTCTTGGTCTCCCGTTCTTTCCCACTCATCCAGGCTAGGGTCCCCCTCGTGACCCTCGTTGACTAGGCCCGCGGGTCGGGTCAGGGATGACCTGCCTATATCACACAGCAGCTCAGAGCAGGTTTGGGCAATAACTTGATCTGTACAACATGCCGAATGGAACTTAGGGGGCTTTTATTTCAGGTGCCTCATTATATGGTACAGAGGGTCAGAGGACAAAGTAACTAGGGCAATGTCACACAGCGAGCCTGGAACACACCACAGTACCATGAGAAGAACCAGCTAGTCCTTGCCGGAGAGAACTTTCAGAGCAGCAGGGAAAATAGCAGATCTGGAGAGCTTTGAGCAGGAAGGATTTATGGGTTCCAGGATGGTCTTGAATAGGTTGGTTGGATCTGGGCTTTGAAATTTGGGACCCACTGGCAGCCGAAGGAAGGCCAGAGCAGAACCAGGTATGTCCTCCTCCTCAGCAGCCTGCAGGCCAGGGTCAGGAAATGAGGAACACTGGATGGTTCCACCTCTTGACCCTGTGATTAGTTGCCACCCCCTCCCTACCCTCCAGGACACTGCAGTCACAGCTGTCATTCCCCCAGCATCCTTCGGAGGCTGCCCCCTGCCCTCAATGGCCTCCAAGCCCCATAGCAGTGTTTAAGTGTTTAAGCACAGTGCAGAGCCCAGAGGCTCCCCAGGCCTCCACAGTGCTGTCCTTTCCTCAGACAGATAACCAAAGAGAGGCACTTGGGGTTCCTTCTTCCAGCCAACTGCTCTGAGAGCTGAGTGCCTCTCCAGAGCCTTCCAGGGCCACCCACTAAGCTAATCACTCATGGGCTTCCTGGGAGAACAAGAAGACACAGCTGGCTAGGGTCATTAAAAAGAGACCTGCTGAGACCAGGCTTTTGGACTGAATGCCTTTGCTTTGGTTCTGGAAGCCAGCTGGCCTGTGGTCCTTTTCAAGGGACCCTGGATTTAAAAGAGATCATCACAGGCTAAATACATAGCTCAAAAAGGAAAGCCTCAGTCATTGCATGGGCATTGGTTTCATGAGTGTTTGGTCTTTTTTTTTCTGTGTTGATCCCAGGAAATTCTTTTTCCTCCCATCTGTGTTTGGATACTGAAGATTTTGGGGAAGGGTCGGCCTTGAGACAAGCTTCTACTCTCAGCTCATCGTAAAAGGGGCTTAGGAGCCAGCATGAACACCCTGGGGCATGGGTGTTGAATCATACATTGATTTGGTCAGGTGCTAGGTAGGTGGCAGTTACCTTTGGTACATTTTGGCACCTCTTAAGTCTCTCTTACTGGAACACCTACCACATTCTTCAACTCAACAGGAGCCAGAGATTTTAATCAGACCCAAGCTGTATTCACATCTCTTCCTGGAGTGGTTCTGGTGCCTCAGCAAGGGGCTCATTTAATTCTCTGCCAAACATGTTGACACTCTACCTCCTGTGACATTGAGACTGGAATCTGGGGTTCCTTGTACTCCAATGCACCAATAATTTGGGGGTATTCCCGGATCCTTGTCCTATGAATTCGAAGAATGAAATCCACAGACCAGAGGATGAGGTTCAGAAAGATTTTATTATAACTTGAAGCTTTAGAAGGAAGAGGAGCATGGGTTCTTAAGCCTAGAACCTAAGAGAAGAACTTCTGGAAGGAGCCAGACCAGAAGCAATTTAGAACTTTTTGGGCCTCAGAGACTCTATCACAGCTACTCGATTCTGCTGTTATGGTACAAAAGCAGTCTTAGAAAGGACATACAAGAATGGGTGTCGATGTGTGCCAATAAAACTTTATTCACAAAAACACGCAGTGGGCTGGACTTGCTCCATAGGCTGTATTTGGGTCACCTTTAGTAGATAATCTTCTGTAGATCAATGTTTAGATTTATAGTATAGTGTAAAGCAGCTACAAGCTCAGTTTGCACAGCACAAGATTTCACAATATCTGTGACAGTGAAGGTGGATAACTGCTTGCACTATACTAAAGGTATAGACAAATGGCCACCTGGTAGAATTAGACCAGAAAAAGAGGGAAAAAATGAGTAAACTGCATAGACTCTTTGAGCAAGGACTCCAGTATCCAAAGATGTAGAAAAGCCCTTGAGAAGTATTGGTGAATCATCAAATATTTCTATACAAGTTGCTTTAAAAAAAACTATTTATTTATTTATTTGCAAGCAGAAAGAGAGAGGAGAGAGAGAGAGAAAAGAGACAGACAGAATGGGCTCTCCAGGGCCTCCAGCTGCTGCAAACAAACTCCAGGTGCATGGTGCCAATTTGTGCATCTGGCTTTATGTGGGTACTGGGGAATTGAACCTGGGTCGTTAGGCTTTTCAGGCAAGTGGCTTTACCACTGAGCCATCTCTCCAGCCCACAAGTTGCTTTTTTATAACCATAGTTTAAGAATCTAAAGAAGGGTGGAATATCTTGCTACCACAAAAATTAAAGAAAAAACATTACAACAGATAATGGAGTTCATACTTTGTGCATTAGTATATTGTTGTAATTTTAAATTAATGAAAAGTATTGTGGTTTTATTTTATTCTTATTTTTTCCAAGATCTTTTCCTGGTGAAATATTTCATATCATATTGTTACTATAAAGATTTGGCCCTGACTTTGCATGTGTTTGTTTTAACACATTTGTGATGTAAATTCTCCTTACATACTGGAGACTTCTTTTATGCAAAATAATTGTCATTAAGGAAAACCTTGAAGGTCTTTGAAAGTTGCAAACACATCTAATAATTTTTCCTCCTCACAACTTCCAGGGTAATAATTGATATCTAGTAGATTTTGTATGAACACATTTCTTGTGACTCACGTCACCCAGTTTCTTTCTTTTCCAAGAAAACATACACACACACACACACACACACACACACACACACACACACACACACGAAGCTATAGCCCTCACTTTTGATGGCATTGTGATCTCTAAGAATGACTACAAACCATAATCATCAACAGTTATGATTATTCAATCACCATAACTTTTTTTGCCTGAACTTTAAAAAATCGTCTTGCTGCTGGCTATACATATATAAGGAAACTTCAAAAGAACAATAAAACTAGCATTGATTTGGTGCACTGTAATTAGTTCATTAGAAACACTGAAAACTGAATGTTTTTATTTCTTTGTTAAAAAGAGAACAGAAAATATGGAGTGGTTTGGACAAGGCTCACCTTGCCACATCATTTATCATACAGAACACACATATTTTCTTTGCCCTGGTGAGTTACCATCCTCTTTCCCAGGTTCAATTAGCTTTTAACATTTTATCCTTTTCTAAGGTCCTAAGAGCTCTGTGAGTGTTCTAGCAACATCACGTTCTCTGATACAGCTTCATCTTGTCTAAGCCAAGCTTCTCTTATTAAAGTCCAGGCGTTCACCTCCACTAAGATCCTTCAGCCACACATTTCTGCTTAATGTCTCGCAATGCTGGGGATCCAACCCAACAATTAAAAGCAGGTTGGGCAAGCGCTCTCCCAGGAGGAGATGGAGATGCTCCCAGCCCTCAGCAGCATCGTGAAATTCTCAGTAACCAGCTTCCCATGGTCAGTTAATTTCTTAACTCCATTGTGTCTGACTCAGATATACCTTGTGTCATTATTAGTTTTTGTTTCTTTCTTGCATTTTTGTCTCCGTAGGTCATTCCTGTTTGGATTATTCATTTTTATAAAAGTGTGGATTTGTCACTAGGTGGTAAGAATGCATTGATCTTATGTATGTTGCTGTCTGAATAGCAAATACAACCCAGTATGGTAGTTCTGCTTGGAATCCTAACACTTAGCAAGTAGAGGCAAGAGGATCAAGAATTCAAGGTCATCCTTGGCTACATAGTGAACTCAAGGTTATCCTTGGCTACATGAGATGTCATCTGCAAAATAAATAAAAATGAAAACAGCAAGTAAACAAATCAAATGTCCATTGAGCTGAATTTCAGAAACACAGTGATCAATATAGGGCAGACTTTGAAAGCAGGGGTCTGACCATGGCAGGCTCTATGGTGATTGGCTGGATGGAAAACTGTCCACACTCACTCAGTCATGAGCAGTTGTACCGTGTTCAATGAACTGCCAACCATGTGACTCTAGGGGTCTGCATTACAACTAACCCTAGGACATTAAAGTTAGTACATATTAGGATTGTGCAGGTTAGAACTTTTTGAATATAAAATATTTCTATTTGTTTATTTTTTGTGCACTTTATAAGTGAGCCCTATTTTCGTCTGCTTCTAAGTTTTCATTGACAACTTCCATAGGTATGGTCAATATAACATGATATTAATCCCCTCCCACCACTCTCCCATCCCCTCTCCACTGAATCCCTTCTTTCTAACTACTCTCTTCTATTTTTTAAAAATATTTTATTTATTCATTTCAAGCAGAGAGAGAGAGAGAGAGAGAGAGAGAGAGAGAGAGAGAGAGAGAGAGAGAGAGAGAACACAGGGCCACCACCTTGTGGGTCTGGCTTATGTGGGTCCTGGAAAATTGAACCCAGGGCTGAGGCACTGGAGGCAAGTGCCTTAACCACTGAGCCATCTCTCCAGCCCTACTCTCTTCTATTTTGATGTGATCATCTTTTTCATCCTTTGATGCAGGTCTCGTGTAGGTTGTGCCAGCTACTGTGAGGTCATAACTACCACAGCCCCTTTGTGATAAAATTTATTTTTGAATCAAATATATGAATAATTCAGAAGTTCACTAAGTGTTTAAACATCACTTCCTTCTATAGTCATGCCCCAAATAACCCCTAGTCTGTAAAAGTTTCTTCTATCTTGTGAACTTGAATCTGCTTTTTGGCCAGTGATTCATTCTCGGCCTCACAATGGGGAACAGAGCTATCCTAGTACATGCACAGATGGGCCTGTCCTACCTTCTGATGACCCTGAACACAGGGAACCTGCCCGTCCCTCCCTCTTGGGCATATACCCAGTGAAAGGCCTGGCAAAGGGGCCTGGAACAGTGGTGGTGAGTCACTTGGGCTTAGGACAGGCAGAGGACTTGGTGGAAGGTCAAGGTGACCTTGTGGTAGTGCTGAAAGGACTTGAAGCACTGAATCTTTTGACCCAGTATGGCCTGGAAGCTTCCGGGGTCTTTCTTCCTCTAGGAACCTGTGGCGATGTCCTCTTGTGTGTGAAGGAAGGACTTCTGCAGTGTCCTTTACCACCCCACAGCTTGCATGGTGTCGTAGTCAGCCACACGCCGCTGGGATGAATCTCCAAACCACGCACGATTATGGGAGGAAAATATTTATTGAGCAGATCCAGGGGAAGAAGTTAAGGGAAAAAAAGGCTGGCTTCTTTTCACAGATCCAAGCAGAGACAGAGACAGAAGCCCAGCACCAGCACCAAGCAAGCACACTTGTAACACACTGTGATTCACAAAATGCAGATCTCCAGACCAGGGTTCTGGTTCTTCTTTTGCATATCTATCCTTACTATTTTACATCCAAATTAGAAAGGGTCAGTCCCCAGGAGGCTAGGCCAAAGTGGCACTTCCTCCAGCCAGAAGCCTGGAGACAATAATTTTAATAAATCCTTAATTCTTTTGGGGGACATTATTCAAACTACCACACATGGATAACTGAACTATAAAACTGGAGAAGTTTAAAGTAAATGAATCCTGTTTGATCTTTTTATTTTGGTCAGAAGAGTGAAGCGAGAGTCACTGTGGACGACGGCAAGGAGTTTTGTGACAAGGAGTGACACGTGTCCTGAAAGTGAGCCACAAGTTCAAGACCTCTGCTGGCGGTTCCATGATGGAGCTCCAGTGTAGCATGGAAGATCCATGAGGGGACATGAATTTTGATGTAGGGCAGTAGTTTCCCTTGAATGTTGCTCAGGTCCTCTGTCGATGGGGGAGAGTTTTGATGAGCTCAGTAACTTCTATGACATGGTAATTTGTAGTAATGCTGGCTGAAATGAAGATTTGGGGTTCTAAGTCCTTACTCTTGAGAGCCAGTAGTGTGCTTCCTTATGGACAGATAGATTCTTGTGCAAAAATGACTTGCTCCCTTGATGAGCTCAGCCCTGGGGAAATGTCTGTGGCAGCGACCCTGGAAATGCTAAGTTGGAAGTATCTGCTGCAAGTTCAAGAACAGGCTCCATGTCTCAGCATGCCATGGAGAGGCGGGGATGCGGTAGCTCCTTCTGGAACAGATCTCTTCAGAGAATCTTCCCATCTCAATCTCCTTCCATGTAGCCCTGATGACTCTCGGACTCTGGAGATGTTACTAAGCCAACTGTACCTATATTCACCTGCTGTCCTGGCTATGGTAATGGCTCAGGGACAGGCATGCAGTGCAACATAGGAATTCATGCTTAGTTCTAGGACTTACACTGGAAATCATGAACTGGAATTATTTGCTCTCTATGACAAGATTGTGTAAGACTCTAGCTGCTAAGTTTCACCCACCGCACGCCCCATCAGAAGAACCCTAGAACCAAGATTTGGGAAATGGCAGAATTCTGACTATATTGTTGGATCCAAACATGCCTGATTTTGTTGTGATCCAATACCATTTCCGTTTGTTGAGGAGAGAGATTTAAGTCTACTTGAGGGGATCTCCTTACTCATTTGGCTGGTGTAGTTTGAATGGATGTCCCCTAATAGATTGAGGAGTTTTATTAAAAGCTTTTCTCCAGCTGCCTGGCTAGAGGAGGTGTCATTATGGGCAGATCTTAAGGTCCAGCCCTACAGTGTTACTGGGGGAAAAACATCTGGAATTCTAGCCTAAGGTAGACAGAGAGCAATCTGAGCTCTGTTAGAGGTCCCTGCTGTTTGGCTGCCTGTGTGCTTGCTTTTGGAAGTGCTGGTGGTGGTTTCCTCTGTCTGCCGGATCTGTGAAGCTTCAAATAAATTCCTTCTTCCTCTTATAAACTGTGACTTTTTGGAAGTTTATCCCAGCAACTGAAACTGACTAGGACAGCTGGTGAGTAGCCAAATGTGAATAATAGGCCAAGTTTTGAAATTTAAGTTCAGAACTCATTCCTGTGATGCATGGACAAAGTTTTCTGAATCAGAGAAAATATTTAACAAAGTTCTAAAAGTCCTGGCTCAGGGAAAGAGGAAATTTCAAGAACAGGAACACACAGAGGCTAGTACTCAGAGCATGTAACAATATAACCACAGCACAAAGAGAAAATCTTCCACTATAATTTTGCTTATTCAAACATGCCCAAACAATATAGTTGATGAAGCATCTATTTCTGGCTTCAGGAGGCTGGATCAAAGGTTTTATGATTTATTCAGAAACCACAAAATAAGAAAATGAGGCTATTCAGTATGGGCCTTTAGATTTTCCATTGTTCATTCCTCATGAAAACATAAGGTAAAAAACCCAATTCACTGAATTTTGAGTATGTGGCCAATGGACCGATGTTAACCACAGGCCTAATCTGATGGATGGAAGACCTGACTGGGAGACCAGGACTGATTTAAGTAGCCCACAGCAGCACCTTTGAGATTGACAATAAATCACTTAGTTTGTCCCTGTTCACCAGCTTTGAAGAAATACTAAAAGGTCACTTTATTTTTCCTTTGAATTACTGCCTTGTAAAAGCCAAGTTCAACCAAATTATATAGAAATGTGGTCAAGTTAGGCATGTGATAAACAGAGTTCCTGAATATAAGCACTCAAGAGTGTCGAGAAAGTCAATGAAACATGTCTTTCCTTCTCTTAATTCTCCTGCCCCTAGTCTTCTGACAATCCACAAAGGATGCACTACAAGACTAGATGCCCTCGTCACAGCCTGTGCCTGCTGCTTTGTTTTCTAGACAATCCTATATAGTATGATGATGTTGATCAATAACTAAATATACATTTTTCTTAAGAGCTACACACACACACACACACACACACACACACACACACACACACACAAACACAGAGTGTCTTTGATTAAATGTACTCAGTGACAAAGTAAACCAATTCCATCCTCACAATGAAAATAATCCTTCCAAATCAAATGGCAAGGTGACTTCTTTTGCCATTGGGGAATGGAAGCTTAATATATGAAAAGGAACAGTAAGAATTCCTTGCTAAAAGCTCAATTTTCTCAGTATGGAATAAACACTTGTGAGGGAATTGTTAAATAAGATTATTTGAATCCATAACTAGTTTTTGAAGAAAATATCAAATTGACTGGCAACAGGCAGGAACATTCTCCATCTACTGGAAGCCAGTGAACAGAATGTTCTGCAGAAAAATTTAGAATGGTGTATTTGAAGATGTAGCTTGTGACTCTAAGACATTAAGTTAATATTAAATATTGTAAAGGGAAATATGTAATGTTTATGACTAGAAATATAAGTTTTCTTTTTTTCTTTGCATGTATGTAATGTATTTTGATCTTATTCAACCCCTCCATTATCCTCTTATCCCATCCCACTGGAACCTTCTTTCCAACTAATCCCCTTCCTACTTTTATGCCTTCTTTAGTGACCCATTGAGTCACATTATTTCTATGATATTACCTAGAGTAATTCATTCTCAACTGTTGCTGATGTTGCTTCTCCTGCCCTGTCTCCACCCCTGCTGTAGGACTTGAGCAGTGTCTGGAGACATTCTTGGTTATTGCAGATCTGGTGACAGAGTGAGTGACATTTTAATCTGCTGAGTGGAGGCCAGGGATGTTCTGAGCATCCTGTAGTGCATATGGCCGCTCCCCACAACAGAGGGTTATTTGGTCCCAAATATCAATAGTGGTGAAATTGAGACAGTCTCAACTGGAGCATACAATCTCAACAGGAATAATATCGCCACCAAGGAGGAGGAATAAGCATTTTGGGAATGAAAAAAATTAATATTTATCTATATAAACCACACATACACAGTAAATGCATGAATTTCAACAGCACAGAGTGATTAAGAACAAAATGCTTCCGAGACTCCTTGAGGACAATGGAAGAGAGGTTGGAAAGTGCTGGTCTAGAGCAGGGATTAGCCAATGCGCTCTTCCTAGGAACCAGACAGAGAGCCTCTCTGCCTTTATGGTATGTGTTGTAGTCAGCCACATGACGCTGGGATGAATCTCCAAACCAGTCACAGTTTATGGGAGGAAAGGATTTACTGAAGCTACAGATCTAGGGGAAGTTTCCACAACAGAGAAAGAGGCTAGACCCCTTTCACAGGTCCAGACAGAGAGAGAAATCCATCATCAACACCACACACTCAAGAGCAAACAGGCAGGGGTCAAGGAGAAAATTTCTTCCCTTTTATATAGCCTTAGGGTGGGGTCTTGTAACTTTTCCCAGACTTAATTGCTTCCTGACTCTTTGGAATTTCCTTTCTGCAAGAAGGGATGTTAATTTCTAATTTCCCTCAACTTCTTGCATCCTGCCCTCTACTGAGAGGCTGTCTTCCTATAAACATCCTCAGAGACCCACCCAAGAAAATTAAAAAGACCAAGTTGACAACAAAACCTAGCCATCACAGTATGTCATGACTCAACTCAGTGTGGTAGCCCGTAACTATCCATAGATGAAAGATGTGCATACACATGGGAATGGCTATGTTCCAATAAAACTTTATTTAAAAAAAAAACAGAAACAAGAGAAGAACCAGAATTCAGTATAGTGGCTCATGGCTATAATCATGGAGGATCAGGAGTTGAAGGTCTAGGCTACATGAGACTTTGTCTCAAAAATAAATAAATAAATAAATAAATAAATAAATAAATAAATAACCCCCAAACAAACAAACAGAAAACAAAGTCAGAAAGGCCATACTTGGTTAATGCTCCATAGTTTATAGTTCCTTGATTTCTGATTTAAGGATCAGGACAAACCTTAAAAGCATAAGATACATATGCAGATATGTTAAAATGTTTCTCTCTTTTTCTCTGTGAGTTTGTGTGCATGTGCGTGACGGAGGGACAGAGACAGAGAGAGAATGGTTTAAGAATGACTCAGTTAGAAGTTAAGGAGATTTTTTTTCATTTGAGTAAAATTGAACAGTTGTCTACAAAAATTGATGAAAAGATGGATAGTGAACTTGGGGGAAATCTACAATGGCATATTAGAAAGAAGGTGGTATGCCTCACCTTTTATTGAAAAATAAAAAATAAATTCATGAGGTATGCTGTCACATTGTAAAAGGCTAGATGTTAAGATGGAGGAGAGCTGCCCTAAATGGTGGCTTGGGAACTATCATTGTGAAAAATTGAGAGTTGAATTTAAAAAGAGGAAACAGAACTGAGTTTTGAATATTGTGTTGCTGTCACAACGGGCATGATCTGTCTTTGGGCATCATAAGAGGCATCAGTCTTTGCGTAATATTTATACCATCTTCATCTAGTCAGGCCCCAGTACAAATTCAAAGGCATAAATTCTACATTGAGATTCATCTCTGGTACTAGCTATCTTAGGTCAACAGGGCCTGAAATGAAAGATTGTCTTTCTGTGATAGATGGTTTATCAGTGGGCATTCCACGGCTGATGGGGCTTTCAGCTCTTTAGGTACCCAGGGATCCAGGCTTCTTACTCTGTTGCCCTGTCTTTCCTAATACGGCTTGCTTGGACTTTGACTCTCTAGGAGACAAGACGGAGTGGGAGTCAGGATGTGAAATGTCCCACAGAGCCTCATGTGTTTGATCCCAGCTGGTAGAGCCTTGGTGGAAGTGAGCCACTGGGTTGGGCCTTGAGGTTTAACTGGGTGTGGAGAGCTCACTCTTGCTTCTTCCTCCATGCTGATGGGGCCCGACGTGATGTCCATCTATCTGCTTGTGCTATGCCTTCCCTGCCATGATGAAACTTCCCCTCAAAACTGGACACTGCAAATAAACCCTTTCCTGTCTAAGCCTCTTCTGGTTGGGTGTTTGTCCCAGTGATGAGGTGACTGTAAATGGGGAAGGGAAGGCAACCCAGCTAAGAATTGTGACAAAGAAGCCCCACTTCACTTTTCACTGTCCAGGAGAGCCATAAATTCATAAGGGACATAGGATGGCTGGGGACATATAGGGTGGTATGTGACATAAGGATGGTATGTGACAGAAAAGCAAGTGGACATCTCTGTCACGGAACTTGAATTAAAACAAGCACACTATTGAATCATTCACAGGATGACATGGGTACAGTAGGGACCAGAAGCTATCACAGGACTCAAAGAATTGTGGAAACAAGACATGAAGGAAATTATCACATCTCCAAGTGCTTGACAAAGATGTAGAAGGTCTTTTTCACACGTTCTAGGAGGCCATTCCTAAAAGGAATGGCAAAGAGGATTGGGGAGAAGAACCAAGTTCAGATATACTTGGCTTTTGTCGTGAATTCGCTTCACTGTGGATCAGAATGTTACCATTGTGGTGCTGTGAAGAAAAATATCTGACAAAACTTAAGGGAGGAAGAACTTCCTTTGGTTCAGTTTTGGAGAGCTTTTACTCCTTCACAGCTGGGGAGGTCTGGCGGAGGGGCTTCATCCATGGAGGTGGGAGTGGGTGATGCATTGTTCATAGGATGATGGTGGACCACGAAGCAGAGAGTGAGGCTGGAACTGTAACCATCCAAGGCCTGCCCACAGTGACCTACTGCCCTCTGCAGGGCCACCTCACAAAGGTCTTCAGCCTCTGCAAATGGGGCTGCCAGTGGGGAATATCAATCCAAGGTGTGAACCTGTGGAGGTATTGTGTTGAATTTCTTTTGGGATTGGAATAAAAGTTACCTCAGGGTAAGAGTGGCAGAAAGGAAGACATGATTCCACATGAGTGTAGCTTGGTGAACCAATGAGTTCTATCGGAGTTACTTCCAGGAGCACAGGCACTTGTGAGTAGCTGTTCTGTTGAAGAAAATGTCTCTCTTTCAAGGTGTTTAAATGTCCTTGGGCAGAGATGGGGTTTTGTGATCATCAACTGCTTAAGAATTCTGGGTAGGGGTGGACCTTGTGAGTTCCTCTCCCAGCAACCATTATGAGCCTGTGAGTTCTGGGTAGAGGTGGGGCCTTGTCAGCCCCTCAGTGTGATGGGTAGCAGGCATGTTCCACAAAGGGCGACATTTAAGATTTAAACCAGGACAAGATTTAAAATGGAATTAAAGAATTAAATGGACATGATGTTTGCCCTGCTGGATAGTAATGAAAAGTGAGTACTCTCATTCTCCTCTCTCTCTTCACCCCCCCCCCCCGTGTGTGTGTGTGTGTGTGTAAAAGTTGGAATAAACTGGCAGAAATACTTGGAAATTGATGTGCAGCTTTGGAGATTTTTAGCACCCCCGCTTTAGCTGTCCTTCCATTCCAGTGACTTATGGTTCTGATAAACATATTACCTTTCATTACCAAAGGATCACGTCTGACTACCTAGTTGCCTTAGGATCAAAGGCAACACTAGTTTCAAGGGCGGCAGCCTTAGATAATTCACTATTTAAAGTAAAGAAAGCCTTGTTTGTTTTAAGGATGCTAAATTAGATATAGCAGAGGGAGTCTAATTATTGGTTACATCTGTTCCCTACCCTTGGCCCCTGTCATCCCTGTAGAAAACTATAATCCTCACACTCCTTGTACCCTGCCACCTGTCACTGGGTCCTGACAACACTGGGGGGAGCAACTTAAATGGATGGGTGGCCTGTAAGGAACGACTTCATGTCCACAGGCATTGCACAGGTCCTTGTATAAAAAGAAATCAGAGTTTGTTCACAAAAATAAAAGGTAGAGATGTCTTTTAAGGAGCAAGAGGAGATAACATCCAGGACTACCCAGGGATTTTGGTTTTAAATAAAATCCCAACAAGAAGTGACACAACTCAGAAAGACTCCTCTGAATGCAATGACCTTATCAATAAACAAGGGGTTATTATACGACTGTTGCCCTGATCCATTCTGGAAGCATATATTATTTAGCTTATTTTCATTGTGTGTCTGTGCGATGTACACATGTATGTATGAATTTTTACATGGGGCATTTCTGTGTGATATATGCATGCATGTATGCATGTTCACATGAATATAGCAAGGATGCACATATGTAAGGTGCATGTGTGTATGCATGTTCACATGAGTGAGTGTGCAGGAATGTATGCACTTGAGTGTATGTGGAGATCAGAGCTTGATTGACATCAGGTGCCTTCCTGGATCTCTCTCCAATTTATTTACTGAGGTGTGCTGTGGTCTCTCACTTGAACCCAGAGCTAGCTTAGCTAGCCAGCTGGCCCCAGGGAATTCATCTCCACCCCCACCCTGTGCTGTGATTACAGGAGGGCTACCACACCCATGTAGCATTTACAACAGTGATGGTGGTTGGGGGGAGGGCAACCAGAACTCTGGTCTTCACACTATGCAGTGAGTACTTTATCCACGGAGTCATTCTTAGACCCTTGTTTGAAAGAAATCTATGGAGAGGATGGTATCTATATACTAAAAATGTTCCTATGATGAACATATAAGAATAATTGTTGAATTAACAAAACCTCATGTCATATTGTTCCCAAAAGAATGGCCCAGAGCAAAGTTTCCTTCATAACCTGATGATGATCTTGGTTCATTTATTTTCATATCACAGGAACATACTCTTGGGAATATACTAGAAACTCCCAACAAAGAGTGAGATCCTCCCACTTCCTCTAGCATCTTTGACGATATCTGGAGTTTCCCTGGGCTGTTGAACCATCAGGGTTTAAATGTAAAATGTTCCCCATAGCCTGTTGTGTTTGAATCACCAGTTGGTTGTGATGTTTTGCTGTGGAGCCGTGGGGAGGAAATATCACTGGGAGTGGGTCTTGGGGTGTCATTGCTGAGCTCCATTTGCCACACATGGCTCATCCTGGCTGCTTCCTCCCTGCCCATGTGATGTCAGCTTCCTGCTCCTGCCATGCTTTCCTGGTCATGGTGAAATTGTAAGGCCAAATAACCCCTTTTCCTTCCATGAGCCAACCAGGTGTTTTGTCCCAGCAATGAGAACATAATTAACACAGGACCTAATACTTTGGATAAATTAATAACTAGATCCTGACCTAACCATATTCACACTGCCTGTTTTGTAACAAGAACTGTGGTGTGTGATTTTTTAAAGGATTCTCTAAAGACCCTCTACTTCAGAGCTAGAATGCCTGTAGCTTTTTGTTGATTTTTCCCTTACTGTATTTTTCTGACTTCAGTGTCCCATAAAGTTAGTAACTCCACAGTGATCTCTTAGAGTAAGAACTGGAGCTGCTGAAAGTCGGAGAAACATTCCAGTTTACTGGGGGACCCATATAAAGATGACCTCAAATCTCTTTTATCTCTTGGTGTATTTGATTCCCAACTTATTTCATTTAAAATAAAAAATAAAACAAAAACCTCAGCAAATTTAATCCCAGTGGCATCTAAGAGCAGTTTAGAGTACAATAGCCATACGTTGGTTAACCAGATGAAAGATTATATGTTTTATTATAGTGCTATAAACCTCAAAATGTCCCTGGTAAAAACATTAAAGTACCATTAGAGACATAAAAAAGATCCCGTTAAAGTGGTATCCCGGTGTTTCATATTTATTCTTTCATTGTGCAGCATTTGAAATCAATTTTAGTTCCTGAAGTTTAAGCAGTTTTCTCTCTAATTGGTGGCAGGGTGCATTGTGAGGCTCTGAGCACCAAACGGTAGAGGCTGGCAGACAGTATGCCCTCCCCTGATTCAGCATGGTAATTATACAGATGTGAAAAATGGAGTCTAAAATAAAAAAAAAAAAGGTCTTGCTAGGGTTGATGGCAAAAATGAGTATATTTGCCAGCTCTTCCTCCCATCTCAAGTCTCCTGTAGGAGGAATTCAAGGTTCTTGCAGTGGTCTATAGTGTGGCTTTTTCCTCTGGGCATAGCAGGATCACCCATCACCACCTTGAAGTAGAGATAACCTTGGCCTAGTAGCCATGGCAACAAGACAAGCAGAACAATACAGTGGTAGCTAGGTGATGGTAAAGGCGCTGGGAGGAGAGGGAGAAACATAGTTGTGGAGCCCTCACCTGGGATTGCAGCCATCACTCCTGTCACCCCGGGGGCTCAGCAGCAGCTAGGGTAGGTCCTAGAGTATGGAGGTGAGGGGATGATTGGAGGGGGAACTCCATGAGGTGGTCTCCCATGCTAGGGTGGGGATCAGCAGCGATGCCACTGTTTGGAGTCACCCATATTCCTGCAATGAAAGAGGAACAGAAAAAAAATACAGCTTTTTTATAGATAAATTGGCCAGGGACAAAGGCCCAAGGAGATGTCACCTTGCCTTCCCTAGCAGGACTAGAACCCATGGCTGATCCAGTCTCATCCAAGATGGCTACAAGCAATTCCCCAGCAACAGCTTCCTGGTCTGTCTCTTGAGCCCACAACCAATCAGGTCTCTCCCTTACACACCTGAGTCTGATGCCAAGGCTCATCCTAATTGGATGTTTAATGCATAAAGAAGCCTGACCATATGTGTAATCTCTCTTCTTCTCCCTGTGGTCCCCTCTGAACATAACTGTGTAACTCTAACTTTTCTCAGTTTGGCTGGAAGGATGGGAGAGGCACTTCCTTTTTCCTGGGTATTTTCCTGCTTGCTTCTTACATTTATTTTGATTTCTGCATGTTGGTTTGTTTTACTACATGTGTGATCTTTAAGCTCGGAGCTCCTTAGTATCTGTCTCCCTCTTAGCTTTTTTTGACACCCTATGTGAGTGTGAACGTGAAGGGGAGCTCTTCGCTTAGGCTCTCATGCTTTGCTTTCCACATGCATGTGCCTTTTCAGGAAGTTCCTTTTTCCCTGGAAATTTCTCTCTGAAGAAGATTCTCTTGGTTTTCCCTCCCCCTTTCCAGCCAGGCAAGGGGGAGAATTCCTTTCTGGCTTGAGTCTTTCAGCTAGCCTCCCTCTCAAATACTAATTCTCCCTAAAATAAACCTCATAATTCAAAATTTACCCTTCTCAGAGTCTATCTTTTCAAGTTTTTGCTAAATCAGATAAGAACCCAAAATTGGGGTCTACACGCCTGGCATCTCATGTATCTTTGTAGAATTCAATCTCTCCCTAGACCCAAAATCCTGCATCACATGTAGCCCCCCCCCACTCATGCTCCTCAGGAAGCCCAGATAAGCACAATGGTTCACCAATTTGGTCTTTGATGGAATCATTCTTTTGGTATGTCATAGGTGTCCCAACTGGGGTGAATAGACATTTGTTCATGTCTCCCCAGGAAAAGTCACACAACACCTTGTAACTGGCTGCTCATCTTGTCACCAATTTTTGGGGTCAGAGTTTATTTTCCTACAAGCATAGAGAAGATGAATGTGAACAGTAAAAGGGAAAAGGGCAAAAGTTTTATTGAGAAGAAAAGTCCCAGGTGACAGGGAGGGGACCCATCCAAAAATGGGTGGCCAAAATAGAGACCTTATTTAGGGTGTTTATATGTTGGGCAACAAGAAAGTAGATTAGTTGGTCAAAAGAAAAAGCCTCCAGCCTGGATAGGGCCCTCAATGAAGTTTGGGGTCTTTTTCTTCCCCTTCTTCTTTTAGAGAACACACTGAATGTGAGGGAGTCCATCTAGTTGCCTAAATAATCTAATTCCAAAGTATTTATTATCTGAAGGCCAGAATTTGGTGCCCCCGGGTGATTCCTGTTGGAGGCCTGGAGCCTGCATCTTGACTGTAGGATGTCTCTACAAGATGCTGACATAGGACAATATTAGTGTTTTTCGGGGTATATAGATATTTTTTGTTTGTTTGGATCCATGACCCTAACTAACTGCATATCCAAATGAGGATTCCTTGCTCCTAATTCTTATCAATCCCACTTTAATTGTTTTCTTGTTGAACTTTAATTGAGGATAGGGTATATTTATAGGATCTTAAAGCTAAGGATGCTATTAATAAGAATGCACATCACAACTTTTCATTTAACTGTCTATAATTGGAAACCCTTGGGTACTAACAACTGTGCCAACTCAAGGGGCATGGGAAGATAGGGCCAGCAAGGTACCCATCCTCCTGAAACTCGCACTCTACTGTGAAAAGAATAAATTGTTTCATGACAAAGAGAACCTGCAGGAGAGAGGACAGAGTTCTGAGAAGGTGAGTTAAGGTTGTCCTCTGTGAGAAGATGCTAGCTGAGCTGAGGCCAGAAAGGGGAAGAACATTCCATACAGAGATAACAGGAGATGCAAGGGTGTGGTGCCATGGGCCATCTGAGGCTTGCAAAGCGAGCCACGGGAATGACTCAGAGTGAGTTGAGTTTGCAACTGTCAGGTAAGAGCTAGCTCTTAAGGGGAAACAGTGGCCTGGTCATGCAGGATCCTCTACCCCACAGCAAGGACTCAGGGTCTACAGTGCTATCAACAGTACTGAGAAGGATTAGGAGGAAGACCCCTCCCACAGGTAGATAGGGCTTGGCCTCAGACAGTGACTTCATGTCACCTTATCAAGGACACTCCCAGGCCGGAGCCTTGCCACTCCTCCCAGAAAAAACCTTTAAAGTTCCTAACTCGAACTTGGGACACATTCTTCTTCTTTTTTTCCTGTCCTGACTGCTGGACTGGAGGTTCATGGACTTGGTCAGTGAGTTGTGCCCCCCCCCCTCTGATTTCGTTACCCAGATCAGAGGAGGGGGAGGGAATTTTCCCTTTAACATGTGTGCTATTTCCTTTTTTTTCACTTTTTGGTGATTCTTTGCACATTTGATGATTTGTAAACCTCACAGACCACGGGATGACTGGGCTGCTCCCCTGTTCCAGTCCCCCTTCCCTTAACTGACTGTAATCTAGAATAAACGTGTGACAAGAAAAATGCTCTGTCCAAGTGTCCAATTCTTTGGCATTTCGAGACACGAACTCAGGGGGAAGTATAGCAGTGAAGCCCTGAGTGTTTACTCGCTGTGTCAAATTCCCGTTACAATAAATACCATACAGAGGCAAAACAGAAGTGATTGGTGACATCATGAAAATGGTGAATAAGGCCTTCGGAAAGTTTCTTTCCATAACATCAGGCAGATCTCATGAAAGACATCACAATCAACTTTTTCAGACTATTGGAAATTAACAACAACAACAACAAAAAAAAAAGCAGCTATAGAAAATTAGAGGAACATTCATTCAAGAAAAATGGCTGAACATTACTCAGAACAGGAAATTTTGTGGTATTTTAACTTGTCCTAGTCCCACCTGGATGTCTTGCTCTCTACTGGTCATGAAAATGAGCAGATTGCAATGGCCATGAAAACCAGCACCCTGGCAGTTGCTGAAGAGAGCAGAGCAAAGCTGAGTTCTTTCAAAGCCCCATTCTGAGAGAATTTACTTACATAACTGCCTTTGTTAGACCTGACTTGGAGCTTATCCAGTGGAAGCAGCCTTTTCCCAGAGGGTGTTTGTGGAGAACAACTAGAGGCAATTTTTCATTGTTACAGCAGTTTGAGATGCTGTGGAAGTTTGAATGGATGTCCCCCAAAAGATGCAGGAGTTTTCTTAAACTTTGTAACTTGAAGGAGTTGTCACCTTGGGTGGATCTTAGGGTCCAGCCCTAAGGTGTTACTGGGGGTGGATCTGAAATTCCAGCCTAAGTTATGCAGAGAACAGTCTGAGTTCTGTAGAGCTCCCTACTGCTTGCTGTGTGTGTGGTGCTGGTGACAGGTTTCTCTCTCTGTTTGGACCTGAGAAAGGACTTCCATTCCACTATGGAACTGTAATGGTGGAGCTGGGGATTAGAATTTAGATAGTACCCAGCAAATTCCAATGCACCTCAGAATTTAAGGAGTACTCGAATTCTTGTCTATAAGGTTAAAGAATTAAAATTATAGACCACCAGAGGATAAGGTACAGTGGGAGACTTTATTTAAAAGAGAATGGGAAGTTACAGAGTCCTCCAGCCACCAGTGTGGAGAGAACTCGTGGGAGAGGTTTTAGCCAAATCTGTGCTGTTCAGCCAAACAAGCAGAAGAAGGAAAGATAACAGAGGGCTCCCATCATGAGGAAAAGGTTCATGTGGGGAAAATCTTGCGCTCCCCCCCTTACTCCAGCCATTACACTGGGTTGAGGGAAGGCCTTACCTTTCTAAGGCCTGGAAATTTAGAAGTCTTCCTCCTAGGAAGCCATCTGGAGGGAAAAAGAAAGGCTGGACTATGTTTCAGTGACTTTTAAGACGTCGGACAGGTAAGTCAGAGAGGCAGCTGGTTGGTCCATACCTGACCAATCAGTTTGAGCATCTAGGTTTGAGCTCTAGCTAGAAACACCTCCTACTCAGGAGGAGAGGGGTCAGGCCTAGAATCTGTGAACTTGCCTGAAATTGTCACAGAACTTCCCCTGGATCTGTAAGCTTCAAATAAATCCCTTCTTCCTCACATAACTGTGCCTGGTTTGGAGGTTCATCCCAGCAGTGTGAGCTGCCTCCAACAGATGGTGTGTAACATTTTGGGTAAAAACAGGCTAACCAAAAATTTCAAAACAAAAACAAAAACAAAATAATACAAAAACCAAAACCAAAAACAACAACAACAACAAAAAAAACCCTGAAGAATGAATAGTCTATAAGAAAATTTGCATATCTTTACATATTCTGGGAATCTGGAAGGCCATGAACATGGTCAGGAAAGGCTCTAGGAGTTCTTAAACACCAGCTTGGATTGACCTTGAGGCTTTGGGGAAATAGGAAGTAAAGGCTATGGAAGAGTTGTAGAGTGCCACTGTGAGTGTTGAAAAATTGGCCCAATACCACACACACATACACACACACACACACACACACACACACACACACACACACACACATGCACAGACATAAACAGCCTGCTTCAGCAAAGGCTGGGAGGTGGATTGGTTTCAGACATTTCAGAAGATAATCTAATCAAGACTTCAGTGGTTATACACACAAAATATTAAATACAGACTAATTTGGAAAAATGGTTTATAAAAGTCACTAAACTAAAGATTATAAGAGTTAGTGTGGGTGGGAATATCCAGATGCATTGTCCCCCACCCCCAACAATGACTGTCTGATGCTATCACAACTTATAACCTACAACCCTGTGACAGTTAACTCCTTCAGGAAAGTTCCACCAATTTCATACCAGACCCTCCCCTTGAGTGGGAGGTGTCTCTAACTAGAGTTCAAACCTAATTGAACCTAACTGAAACTGATTGGTCATATATAGACCAACCAGCTGTCTCTCTGCTCACCTGGAGCAGGGAATACTCACTTAACAGAAAACTCTGTCTCTTCTCTCCCCCACATGGCCTAGCAGAAGGACCTCTGAATCTCCCAGGCCTGGGTGAGGTTCCCCAGCTTTCCCACATGAACAATTTTTCCTCATGATGGGAGCCCTCAGTTATCTGTCCTTCTTCTACTTGTTTAGCTGAATAGCCAATTTTGGCTAAAACCTCTCCCACGTGTTCTCCACACTGGTGGCTGGAGATCTCTGTAACTTCCCATTTTCTTTTAAATAAAGTCTCCCACTGTACCTTATCCTCTGGTGGTCTATAATTTTAATTCTTTAACTTTATAGACAAGAATTTGGGTACTCCTTAAGTTCTGAGATGCACTGGAAGAAGCTGGGTTCTCCCTAAGTTCTAATCCTCAGCTCCTCTGCAACAACCCCATGGTGAATACCAACAAACCCACTGAGGAGGGCCCTCAGTGGATTGAAGGCATGGAGGAGGTAAATGGTGGAACCAAGGCATGGTTTATCCATACAAATTTCTAATTAATAAAAAAATCTTGGACACACACACAGATACACATGTATATTACTATGCAAACAGTATCAACAATAGCAAGAAGAGCAAACCTTGGGGATACACAAGAAATTAATATTTATATTTGCTATATTATATTATTAAAATGAATGACTTTCAAAAATATGATTCATCTAGAAATAAGAAAATGTGTTTTGTTATATATGGAATAAAAGAGAGAAACAACTGTGAGGGATCCCAGACATTGGACTTTTGAGACAATACTTTATTGTAAACACATTCAAGAAACTAAAAGCCTGTCTAAACAATTGAAAGAGAATGTGAAAAGAGCATATTGGGAAATATGGAATGTCGATAGACATACAATTACTAAACGTGAACTAAATAGAAATTCGAGATTTGAAAGATGTAATAACAGAAATGGAAACTCAGGCAGAGATCAACATTAGACTAGAACACTCAGAGCAAAGAGAAAATGGGAAGCTAGATGGAGAATATTCTATCTACAGAAAAAGGAAAGATAAAACAGAGTCTGAAAGACCTGTGGGAAACCATTACATGCTGTCCATGGATTACTTCGGGGGTTATTGTACACTAACACCCCGGTTCATCCACGGAGCTGAGTGGGCAGCAGTCTTGGTACAGCGGTAGGCTGACAGGCATAGCCACCCTGGAGAACGTGGCAGTGGACAGTTCTCATTTATTGTATAGATAAGAGTTGTTTATATAGAGGAAAAAGCAGAGGCAGGGACATAGGCAGCAAGGGAATTGGTCGGGGCAGGGTAGTCTGTGGACATCTCATTAGTGGATTGGTAGGGGCCAGTACCCTGTGGATGCCTAATTTGCATAGATAAGTTGAGGGGGAAACATGACTCTAGACATGTATAGAATGGTGATGGCTGCAGAGGAAATGTAACCTTATTGTTTAGGTTTGTTATTACAGCTGGACTGAGTTTAGGCCTTGAATTGCCTGCTTATCTCAGGGCTCGCTGTGGCCTGCCTGGAGGACTGGAGGTTTAGGATCAAAAGAGGAGGATGAGGAAATGCCTTCTGGGTCTCTGAGAAGCTTAGAGATAAGTGAGTCAGAGACTTTATCAGGGTTTCAGCTGGTCTTAACTTCATTTAACCCTATATCCTCCTCTTAGCAGTGCCTCTTAGCAGTGCCTCTTAGCAGGGTCCCACAATCACATGCACCAAGAAATGTTTGCACACTGGAACTCAAGAAAGAAGAGAGGATTCCAGACTGAAAGACAATCTGAGGAGATAATGGTCAAAGTTCTCCAAATTTAATTCTAATGATTACATTAATCTTCAAAGTTAAGTTCCTGAGAAAATCAACTCTTAATAAGATAAACCAGATCCACACCTAGAAAAATTATAAACAAATGTCAAAAATGAAAAAATATTAAAATTTAGTTTTTTCAGTGCTGGAAATGAATCTAGGATCTTTGAGCATGATAGGTAAGCACTGTAGCAATAAGCTACATCCCCGAACCAGAGATAATCTTAAAATATGGACGTGAGTCATAACATACCAGGACTCCCAAGTAAGACTAATGACTGATTTCTCATGAGCAGCCAAAAGACACTGAGATATTGTGACAGTTCAGGCAAGCTCCATAGACCCCCTTCCCCTTGGGTGGGAGGTGACTCTAGCCAGAGCCCAAACCTAGATGCAAAAACTGATTTCAGCTGTCATTCTGACTTACCTGGGAGAACTTAAAAAAGCTTCCCTAGAAAAAGCCAGTATTCTTTTCCACATGGCATCCTAGAAGGATGACTTTATTTTCCAGGTAAGGCCCCTCATCCCAGCCCTTAGGCTGGGGTGAAGAGAGGAGGGCTCAGGATTCTTTTCCACATAAACCTTTCCCTCTCATGATTGGGGCCCTCTGATACCTTTTCTTCTTCTGCTTGTTTGGCTGAGCAGCACAGATTTATTAAAATTTTTTTCTCATATATTCTCCCCACACTGGTGACTGGAGAACTCTGTAACTCCCCATGTTCCCTTAAATAAAGTCTCCCACTATACCTTAATATCTGGTTGTCTATGATTTTAATTATTTAACTTTGTAGACAAGAATTCAAGTACTCCTTAAATTTTGGGGTGCATTGGAATTTCTGGTGGGTGTTATCTAAATTCTAATTCTCAGCTCACCCCACTATAATATCATACACAAAACTTGGGCAGAAAAGTTTCTCAAACAAGAAGTGATTTTTCTGTCAAATTTTCCTGAATAAATTAAGGAGAAATGAAGCCTCTCCTAGATAAACAAAAAACAGAGACTCTATTACTAGGGGGGCATTTTTTCAAGAATTTCAATACTGAGTCCTATAGAGACGACAGACAGTAATTAACTGTACATGTAATCACATGGGCAGCACAGGACAGATAGCTGGTGTGAATGTAAAACTGTACAATCACTTTGAAAAGTAATTTGGAAATTCATCAGACTTAAACATAGACTTACGATGTCACTGAATAATTATACTTCTAGGCACATACCCAAGAGCATTGAAAATATCTAAATTGAAAACTCTTGTGGGGCCAATCAAGTTTGTTGGCTCACACTTGTAAATCCTGGTGCTGAGGCAAAGACAAGAGGATTAGTGAAAGTTTGAGGCCAACTTGGTCTACATGGTGAGTTCAAGGCTAGTCAGGGATACATCATGAGGCTCTGTCTCACAAAACCAACCAACTAACCAACAAAGAACCTTAGAAGGCTGGGATATAGCCCAGGTAGCAGAGTGCTTGCATCACACAGGGAAGGTCCCTGGGTTCAATTCACACCACTAATTAGAGAAAAAGAAAGCAAATAGAAGAATACTTTTTAAAGATTTTTAAGCAAAACATAAGTGATGCAGGCCTGTCATTGCAGCACTTGGGAAGCTGAGATATAGGGATGGAGAGTGAAGAGCCAACCTGGGCTACATAGTAAGAACTTGTCTCAAAACAGACAGACAGACAGACAGACAGACAAGACAGGACAATAACCAAAGCAAACAAAAATTCCTGTATTGAATGTTAATGGCAGCATCCTCAGGATTTATGGTAGCCAACACTGCAAATGTTTGTCCCCTCTTGAATAGAGAAGCAAAAAAATGGTGCATCTTGGGACAAAATCCATGCACTTATAAGGAGAGAAGTACTGGCAGACGCCACCACAGAAACTCTGAAAACATTCTAAGTGAAGGAAGCTAGATATAGAGAGGCCTGTACATCTCATGATTACATCTGTGTGAAATGCACAGGGCCAGGACATTTGTGCCGAAGGAAACCAATGAGTGGTTCAGAGGGAGGGAGCTTGGGTGGGGGAGGGGAGAATAAGGGAGTGACCCAGTTTCTTTTGGTGGAGCTGAAAGGGTTTTTGAATGAGGCAGTAGTGATGTGCTACTCTGGGGATATTCTAGACTCCACTGGATTATGTATTTTCAATATATGAATCGTATGGCATGTAATGTGTGCCTCATTGAAAAAGACACATTGCATAATGAGAGCTAGTCACTGGCCAAGTTCAGGGACATATTCCCTGAGATGGACTGATGCTTCATGCAGGAGTCATTCAATAGTTCGGAATGGGCATATCTGGTTCAAACAGTTTGTAGCTGAGACATTCAAAAGATGTAATCAGATAAATATGGAGATTGAGTGTCCTAGGTTCCAGTTAGCTGGAGACTATTAGGGTAAGGTAAACAGGATTACATTTGATGCTTATTTGCATCTCTCTGAAGCGGCTATCTGGATATGCT
Organism: Zapus hudsonius; assembly: GCA_004024765.1. Lineage (NCBI taxonomy): Eukaryota > Metazoa > Chordata > Mammalia > Rodentia > Dipodidae > Zapus > Zapus hudsonius. The sequence goes on along the minus strand of PVHP010007289.1, from coordinate 23,262 downwards.
GACAGATTGGTGATCAGTCCAGCCATGGAGGAAGCCGAAGTGATTGCTGTAGGAAGGAGGTTCTTGCATTACTGCATTTGTGAACTAGTCTGGGAACTGGAACAGTCATCTTCCAAATATTTAATGAAAAGACACCTAGGTGTGCTGAGTGATCTTTAAGTATCACTTAGCTTTGTGATTATGTGAGCCACCCAACAGACACATCTTTCAAAAATGAGATTTAAGCCTTTTTAAAGGATTTGAAAAACTAAGCAATGCCGATAGCAGCATACACAGCCCAAGATATTTGAGCTGGAGGAGTATATAAATAGCTGTGGCCAATGATCTTGCCTAGTTCTTTTCTAAATATGGTGCTTCTCTGAGTGAGCATTTAATTATGCACTGTACTTGGACAAAAATGGGCATTAGGAAAAATTAGCTTGGATGATGGATATGTTGGGACCTAAATATGGTTTAAATCTTTGCTCTTTGGAAAACCAATGAACAACAGACAAATGCTCATTTCTGGTGGAAGTGCACCGGGATATATTTGTTCTCGTTAATTTGAAGACAGATCTGCATGCAATCAGTGTGGATCTTACCACGTGGCAGGATAGATGTTGCAGTCTTCCAAGAAATCTCTCTTTCTTGCCAAAATGTTCGATGGACCATTCTACCTCTCTTCCCTTGTTACTTTCTTTCTAGAGGATGCACTGGGGTCACTGGATGCTTGGGGTGTCAACTTCTAAATTATCTTCTTTCCCAACTGCATTAGTTTCTCATTGCTGTGACCAAATGGTGGACAGGAAGCAGCTGGAGTTCCAAGGAATACTTTAAATTAGGATGGGAAGGGCATGGTGACAGGCTTGGGGGATGCATGTACACTGCATCCATAGTGAGGAAGCAGAGCGTGAACAGTCAGTGAGGCCAGACTAAAGGTCAGTGACACTCTTCTTCCTGCAAGACTTCACTTCCTACAAGTTTCACAACCTTCCTTTCAGCAGCTGGGGACCATGTGTTTGACTATGTGAACCTACGGGGGACATTTTACACTCAAACCATAACATCAATAATACAGGGCAAATGACGTTCAATGAGTGACATAGGTTCATTAGGGAATCCTAGGCTTTTCATAAATGTGTGTGGGGATAGAATGCAGTACAAATCTTCCACTCCAGTTCCAGGATAATGACAGGAATAGTGATATAATTTCCAGTATCTTTGTGACATTTATTGTGTGGATGATGCTATTGTAAAGACTTTGCATGTTTCAGTTCATTGAATTTATAACAGCTGGATGAGATATTATTATTAATTATTATTATTATTATTATGGTCATTGTCCTAATGGTGAGTACATGTAGAGGTTAAGGAACATGCTCCAAACTGTACATTTATTGAGTGAAACTTCAGAGGTTGAAATCCAGCCATCATGCTGGACCATCTTCGTAAACATTAGATGATACTGGGATCCATGCTGGCCAGCAAGCTAGGGACAAAAAAAAATTCTTAGGAAGCTCTGGGAGTTTATCTGATGTCAAAACTGAACTGAGACAAACTTCACAAACTGCCTAGGAGAGAGCAGTGTGTCACAACCTGTGGGTGAGAAGCCATGGTCCTGAGTGTGTATGTGTGAGTCTTCCCTTTAACAAGAATGAACTTTGTTACTTCTTCCACTGATGCTTTCATTACAGACTTGAATGTTTGTTCTCTATTATGGAATGAGCTGACCACCAGAATATGATCTCTGTTCATTCCATACTTGCTCAGATACACCAGGCCAGGGCCATCCCACTCAGCAAAGACAGCTACAGTTTCTCTCTCTCTCTCTCTCTCTCTCTCTCTCTCTCTCTCTCTCTCTCTCTCTCTCTCTCTCTCTCAATGTATATGTCCATGTTTTGTGGGGGCACACACAAGTATGCTCAAAAGTGCATGCATATACATGTGTGAACACACATGTCAGAGTTTGACATAGGGGTTTCCCCCCTCAATTGTTCTCCACCTCATTTTGAGACAGAATCTTCCACTGAACCTGGAGCTCATCTATTCATCTAAACTAGCTGACCAATAATTCCCAATGTTCCTTTGGTTCTATGTCTGCCCAGGACTTGAATTACAGGCAGGCCACCACACCCAGCTTTTACATGGGTGCTCAGGATTTGAACTCAGGTCCTCATATCTGCATAGCAAACACTTTACTACTGAGCTATTTTCCAGTTCCTAAAGTGATTGTTTTTTCCTGCATAATGCCACCTTCATTTTAGAGTTACTTCTCCCCCACCAGCCTCTAACCACAGGGAAACATGCATAGCTCACCTGGGCACAAGGGAGGGTTCCTCTAACAGGGAGCTAGGGATAGGAATGTGATTCTTGAGATTTTTCTATACTGGAACTGCCTGACAGGTAAGAGTTTGTTTGGTTTCTGGCCACACAGTAATGTGTGTAAAAACTATATAAAATTGATTATAAGTTCCTAGGAAAGGTAGCTTTGAAAATGAAGCCAGCGCCTAGAATGGAAGAAAAAAATGAGAAAGAGAGAAAAAGAATGATCCAGGTGTCTTAAATCCTCTATCAGCTGTCTCTAGGTCCAGGCCTCTCTTCTGGAAAATCAGTTGCATAGGAAAACATATCCCCCTTTAATGAATAAATGACTAAATTTGAATTTCTCTTACTTTCAACACAGATTTAACTAATACGGACTGACACTAGAAAGACATTGGTTTACTGGGATGGTCCCAGGATGGAGGGGAAAAAAAAGCAAAATCCAGGCCACACAGAGAAAGAGAGCACAAAGCGGGCTTTTTATTAGAATAGAGGAGAGATAGTAACTATTTTAAGTACCAAAAAGACTAAGTCCCAGGTATCCTTGCTGCAGCACAAATCAAAATTCTTGGACTTCCAACAATAAAAATGTGTTGTGTTGCATAGTGTCTGTATCTGGGGTTTGGGCTCAGGGGCTCTTGTGAAGCTACAGTAAATGTTGGCTGGGGTGGAAGACATCTGTGGGCTTGGCTGGCAATGGATGCTCCCATTCCAAAAGCACTCACTCACTCACGTGGCTGTGCGGGGGACCCGGTTCATCAGTGTGCATCCTTGAGCAAAGGGCTTCCTGAGGAATCAAGACCTGTTCTCCACAGTGGGTACTCCCTGGGAGGATGGAAGTGGCAGTCACTTTCATCACACACAGACGTGCTGTCATTTCCACAATATTCTATAGGATAATCAGTTGGTTTTATTTCACATTGGATGACACTTAGGAAGCGGGCATGATAGAGGCCAGCTTGAAGACCGGACACTATTTGGCTGTTTCTTAGAAGAGGCCTGGAATCTGCTTACGAGAAGCAGACCACCTGGGGAGCATCCTGGTGGATTGTGAATCCAGGAAAATGAAGCCATCTATGTATGGGGATGAGCACTTGTAAGAGATCCCTGACACTTAAGGGTCTAATAGAAACCACTATTGTAAGAGAAATGAAAGGGAATACCTTGTACTGGGGTCATAGCTCAGTAGTAGAGTTCTTTCCTAATGTGTTCAGGGACCTGGGTTCAATCCCCAGTGCCACAGTAAAAGAAAGCACCTTAACTTTATACCAGCTGTATAGGAGGGGTCATAGCAGTATATAATATCGAAGAGGACCTTATATTTATAAACCATTGACCAAGCTATGCTTTACTCTGCCTTCATCCAATTTTTGAAACATGCTTCTTTTACAATATTTGGAGGCTGAGGCAGGAGGATTATACATCTGAGGTCAGCCTGGTCTTCATAGTGAGTTTGGGATAGCCTCAAGTTGCATGGTGAGACCTTATACAGCCTTCTCAAAAAATGGGAACTGAAATCACAGGGAATTCACAGAGTAAGAAATACAAATGGCCAACACCCATTTGAGAAAATGTTCAACTTCATTAATCATCAAAGAAATACAAATCAAAACAATGAGATTCCGTCTTACTCCAGTCAGAATGGCAACCATTAAAAAAATCTACCAACAATAGATGCTGGCAAGGATGTGGGGAAAAGGCGCCCTCATTCACTGCTGATGGGAAAGCAAACTTGTACAACCACTTTGGAAAGCAGCGTGGAGGCTCCTGAACAGGATGGATACAGAGATACCAGCGGACCCAGCTATCTCTCTACTGGGCATCTGTCCCCAAGTTTCCTTGCTGAAGTACAGAGACATTTGTTCAACCATGTTTATAGCAGCTCAATTCATAATGGCAACAAATTGGAATCAACCCAAATGCCCATCACTGGACGAATGGATGTCAAAATTGTGGTACATATACACTATGAAATTCTATGTAGCTGAAAGGAAAAATGCCATAGTGAAATTTAAAGAAAAGTGGATGGACTTGGAGCAGATAATTCTTAGCAACCTCAAACAAGAGCAGAGAGCCAAGTGCCGCATATTCTCCCTCATATGTGGTCCCTAACCAGGCTAAGCACAAACATTAAGAAAACCTGTCAGTGAACTGAGAGACTGTAAAAAGGGATGGAAAGAATGGGGGGAGGAGGAGTGGGGGAGGCTAATATACTAAACTAAAGTAATAATGAATTGACACCATAAAACCCTAGTTTTCATAGAGTAAGCTCCCGAGATAGCTGTGGGCACCACCTGGTATGAGGAGCCTTTAATAGAATGGGAGGAAGTCTAACCTCAAGAATAATTGCTCAGGCCTGCATCTCCCTGTCCCAATTATTGGTTCCTTTCCACATTGACCTGTTGATCAAAGAGACCCACAGGTCCCCAAAACTTGACAGATTTCTGTCAAAGCTCTTGAATACCTGCCCCAGGCCTAAGGTAAGACCCTATTGCTGAAGAAATTACAAAGTGTCATCAAACAACACCAAAAGATCCTGCTAGATCCAGAATGGTAAGTAGCTCCCAGATGGTAGCATGTATAGCACTGGAAGGTGTTGCATAAGCTTCCAGGGAAAATTGATCAATGATTTTTGGAGAAAGCAGAGACCACTGATATACAATATAGACAGTAGTCATGAGAATGCTGAACACACTGCTATATGGAAGAGACCAGCAAGTCAAGAAGTGCTCACCTGTACAATAATGACGTTAAACCTAGGAGAGTAATCAATGGCTTTCTGATTGTCTAAGATATTTGCTTAGTGACAAGGAACCCTTAACTGGAACTGGGAACCATGGCACAATCCTTTGAAGACCAAGAACCTGGGCTCCTAGTGGAAATTCCCACTACAAGAGAGCTACAGAGAGGCTACACCCATTACAGTCTAGCAAAATTAGCAAGGTTTGTCTCATTTAACCTATATTGATGTCACTCTCTGATGGAGATTGTATTTTTCAGAAGGCAGTGAGAGAGTCAGGGACAACTCAATTCTACCAACAAGATCTCAACAACAAAGCAGACTCACCCACTATGACTCAGGGAACTGAGCAGAAGAGGGGGTGAAAAGAATGTAAGAGCCATGGTGGGGGAGATTATCCAGAGACATGATGCTCTTCAGCAACAATGCACAAAGGGGGAAGAAAAAAGAAAACCTGGCTATCTCTGGTGCAGTTCATAACCCTTAACCTATGGAAAGGTCCAGTATGCACACCGAGGACCCCAGTGCTTAGGAACCAGAGAGGAGGGAAACAGGGACACCTTCACAAGAGTTGCTCATACAATGTATATACTTACTCATGATAAAGATATTAATTAAAAAATAAATAAAGACAAAAAGATCAGTGAAAAAAAATAAACATTCTAAATAAATCCCTTCAAACAGATGTTGTGAAACCCTTTCATATGCTTTGGAGGTTCTTGGCAGACAGTTTCCATATATGACCTGTATTTCTCTCAATTTCTTTTTTGCTTCTCTCCTTTAGCAAAGTTGAAGTTTATTAAGAAACAGTTTTAACATAGATTTAAGCACCAGCATTAAGGGACAGAGAGATGCTTAGAAAAGTGACAGTACATGCCCAAGACATGTGTGCTGGCTTCTTCGACAAAGAGAGTATGTCAGATTCTTTTATGGTAAAGTAAAATGCCAGCTGATGAGGGACCTCAGAGAAAGGACAGGTGTCCCAGTTACTGGTCCTGTGGTAGAATAACACTGAGTCTCAAGACCCTTCAGCATCCCTCTGTAACATGTTAATGATGCTTATCCCTTCCCTGACACTCTTTTTGTTAAAAAATATATTTTATTTATTTGTATGAGAGAGAAACAGAGAGGAGATAAAGAGAGAGAAGGAGGGAGGCGATATTTATTCACAACTTTTGTGAGGCTGGCTTTACGTGGGTACTGGGGAATCAAACCAAAGCCAGTAAGCTTTGAAAACAATGGGCCATCTCTCTCTCTCTCTCTCCTCTCTTTCTCTCTTTCTCTGATTCTTCAGAGAAAGAGGATTTATTTTAGGTTACATAATATTGACATTATATACATATATATACATATATATGTAATGTGATATGCTCTTATATCCTGTTGCCCCAGCTCCTGTTACCCTGGGATTATCCTCATTGGGGTTATGGTATCCACAGTGGGATCATGAAGGCCTCAGCATGTTCCTATGGGGAAGCTGGGGGACTGTGCCTCAGGTATTCCTAAGCACCCTGTGGCTCTTTCTATCCCCTCTTCCTCAATGTTCTCTGGGCCATGGCAGGTCTCTTAGCAGTCTGATTTTGAGTTGAGTTCTCTGTAGCCTCTGGATTTCTACTTTGATAGGTTTTTGATGATCACTGTGTTTGTCACCATCACCTAGGCGCTGGTTGTCAGGCTGGCAGTAAAAGCAGCGTTCATGTCAGTGCTCCCTCTGCAGTTTCTCCTGGGCTCTGGAAGATGTGGAAGAGGTGGCAAGTCTCATGGTGGTTAGTCAGTTACCTTCTTGTTTTATCAGTGGATCTTGACTCTCCTCCATTTTCTCTGCCATCTGTAAAATAAAGAAGATTTTCCTGCCAAGAGTGAGAGCAGTTTGAGTTAAAGGGAATAGGCAAAGCTATTTGAGCGATTTTGGGGGTGCAAGCCCACTCTTCTCCAGAGAGCAGTGGAGGCTTCTCTGAAGTCTGAGTTTCCTGACCATGGGATTTTGACTTGGTTTCCAGTACTAGATATAAGTTCTCTCTCATTGAGCGGGTATCATGTCTAATCAGAGAACACTTGGTTACCCACAGAGGCTATGTACCACTTCTGCACAAGTGTGTACTTCTTGTCTGAGGGGTTCATTCCATAGTCTGCACTCTTGTTTTCTTACTTTCTGATAATGAATCCTGGCATCAGCAAAGTCATGTCCAGATGCTTCTTGAAGTTTTCCTTTCTGGGGTAACTCAAATTAAGATATCCCTTTATTCCTCTATTCCAAATTTCAGACATAAATTTATAAAACATTTATTCAAGCAACAGATTTGGTGCGTCTTGTTTTCTCACACCCAAGTAGGCTGCAAGTCAAATGTAGCCAGAGAAGTGAACCCATTGTTGCTGAAATCTTAGCTCTAGCCAAGGACACAGATCTGGTACTACCACTACACTACCACTTCTACCTAATCTTGTGATGTCATGAAATCACTCAAACTCCTGGGACACTAGCATGCTCAGAGATAAATAAAGAATTGATCTAAGTCCATGGCTTTTAAATATTTTGAGCCCTTTAAAGACATTTACCAATGCTTTTGACTCTCTAGAGGAAAATTAATTTGACCAATGTTTTCATGTGAGCAGAAATGCACGAGTGAATCACCTGTGTGTTGTCTCCTATGACATCACTGCAGCCAACCTGCCTCTCGGAGAACTTGGTGGACCCCAGGCTGTACTTTCTGGTGCATAGGCCCTCTTACTTCTCTATAAATCTCAAGATTTAATGCTTCAATGAGTAATTGATTAAAGAATTAATGACTTCTTCTAGCCCCAGATTTCTCAATAAAGTAACTTTTTGGTTAACATTCTGCTGCTATATTAAAGCTGGCATTAGATCCAACATTTCACCTATTGAGAATTCATGCTTTGGTGCCTCTCCACTGGAAAAACCTGGGAGCCAACCTCCTAGAGAGATGCCAGCAAGAGTATCCCTCAGGCCAAATCTCTATCAATGGGATTTTTTCCCCCCAGCTATTGAGTCGCTTGCAGAAAACATATGATTGCCCGAAATAAACTTCTTTACCTGGCCACACTGCTCAGAGAAGGAGGAAATCCACTTTTACTGCTTGGGAACAGAACTTCCTTGGGAAGACATTGATGGAGGATCACTGGAGACTGTCTGATATCACCAAAGGAAAGGACTTTAATTCCAAGCCTAGAACAGTGTGGGAGCCAAGATGTTTCATATACCCCATTGGTAGTGTTTTTTCCATGATCATTTTCTTGGCTCTCACAAGGGGCACATCTGAGTTGTGAAATTTAGGATAATTGAGTTTCTGGAAGAAAGCATTGTGGAATTTACTAGACTACTCAAAATCTCAACTAAGAAAACGAGCCACTCTCCCCAGTGTCTTTAAAGCTTGCCTCAGGGGCCCTGGTACTCAGAGGAAGTGGTAATCCAGATTCCTCAGGAGCCAGCCTGCAGAGTCCTGGAAGACTCCTTGCAGATGTTTAGAAAGTCTTATACAACAGGTCCAACATCCCTGAATCTTTGTTGCTTCTTGTTAAGAAGCTGTCCATTTAGACAGCAGATGCAAATAAATGTCATCTGGTTTGAACGCATGCAAAGCAGGCTTGCATTTACAAACAAAGACAGGGAAAAGATCCTTGATAACTGGTTGCTTTTACTTCTTATTTCTGTTAGGGCATGGGGATTTCAACACACACACACACAGACACACACACACACACACACACTGTGGGGGCTTAAGCTTTCAAAGTAGCTAGTGGTCAACTTGTGTGGCCACACTGCTTCAATTGGGTTAATAGACATTACAACAGTATAGCAAAGAGTTACCAACAGGAATTTGGAGTCAAGTAAGCCTGAATCAAATGCCCAGTTTCATCTATGTATACACCATCTATGAGACATTGGGCCAACACCCAACATCTATCAGTCTGTGTCTTCACATGTGGACACTTCTCATTTGAAGGGTTGTAGAAAATGGGATTTAAATGAGGCAATAGATGTAGTATTCTTACCACAGTGCCCAGTACCCTCTATGCATTCAAAGTGTAAATGTTATTGATGTAAAATATGTAATACTAGGAGGCTAGGGAGATGGCTCAGTAGTTAAACGTCTGCAGGTCTGGATTCAATTCTTTAGCCACAGTGAAAAGCTAGATGGGTATTCTTGGCAGTAGCAACAGATCCTGGTACACACATACATGCAAATAAATATTTTAATAACATGTAATACTTTCATGTGTATAGTATTATCCATGTATAGATTATGGAGGAAGGGATGAGAATGAAGTGTGGAAGGAGGATGGGAGAAAGGAAGGAAAAAGGAAGATAAAAAGACAGGAAGAAAAGAATGAGGGAGGGAAATAGGAAGGAAGAAAGGAAGAAAAGAAAGATGGAGGAAAGGAAGTTCGTAGAGTGTTGTAGTTGTTTCATCCAGGTGTCTTCCATAAAATTAATGTGTTTCAAATGCTTCATTGCCAGCTGATGGCAGTTTTGAAATTGGAACTCTGTTGGAGGTAAGTTGTTGGGGGTGGGCTTATGAGGGTTATAGCCTGCTTTCCCTTGCCAGTGTTTGGCACACCTTCCTGCTGCTGTTTACAGTGGCATAGTGGAGGTGATGTCTACCCTCTCTGCTCATGCCATCATTTTCCCTGCCATCATGGAATTTCCCCTTGAGTCTGTAAACCAAAATAAACTCATTCATTTCATAAGCCACTTCTGGTTGGGTTCTTTGTCACAGCAAGGAAAAGCTAACTACAACAAAGTTAACAGTAACAAAGAGCTTATTTCCACTCTGGCAAAGTTCTGGTCTTGAATGAGTGGCTGATGAACTCAACTAGGCTAGCGCAGGGTTTAGTAGAACAGGGCAAAGCAGATAACAGGAACAGATGTAGCCAAGTACTCTATTACAGGAAAGAAATACTCAAGAATGGAAATAACTTTAAATGAACCTTGGAATAATGAAGAGAGAGCAGAGTGAAGCTGGGCATAGTTAATCTGGAGCAACAGAGCCCCACCTCACACACAGAGAGCATTGGGTTTAAATACAAAGTTGTCAGAACCACCCACTCCCAGTTGGAAGAACCCTAGGCATGAGCTGGGGTGGAGGGCTGAGTATGATGTGGCCTGACAACCATCTGGTTTAGAGATCTCCCACAAGACTTCTTCACCAAACTAAACTCCCTGGGTCCATGAACTCTTCTTGCCTGTATAAGTGTCTTCTATTTTATTTCTCATCCCAATGGCTTCAAAGGTTATTTTTTACCCAAAAGGTTAAATGGCAGAAACGCAATCATGATGTTATGTACCTCCTCTCTGCACCAAGGGTGAATTTAAGAAGTGGACTGTGTCCTTGGCTACGGATATGGGACTGAGAATTTAAGATTTGAAGTTAGAAAAACCTCAAGTATGCAAGTTTAACTTACTGGCAGAGACTGGCTTTTGGTTATGTTCCAACTGCTATACATGGAAACAATGGAGAAATGCCTGAGGTGTTTCCACCCAGGAAGGACAGAAAGATGCACTGTGCAAACTCTTTGGAAAGGAAATCGGTGAAAGAAAGGAATCTGCTCTTCAAAGTCACGTCTATTTTGTCCCTGAATTAACAGCATGGCTGTGTCCTGCATACCTGGCATTGCTTTTGGAAGCATGAGGAATGCATGCATGGAGTGGGTCGTGAAGTGCACATGGTTCCAGGAGCTGCTGCTGAGATGTGGTATTTGGAACAGAGCGTGACGTCCCTGATTGGCAAGTGAAGCCACGGTTTGCAATGGAGACCTGAAGACATTTTTGGACATACCAGGACTTTCCAAGGGCTACCATGGAGCGTTGTTGGCTTGGGATGGAATTTTCCCCAGGTGCTTAGCCAAGCTGGAGGGACAAAATTGGAAAAATCTGGAGGCTGTCAGTCATCGGTTGTGGTATGGGACTTGAACTGCAGATGTGGATGTTTGCTGATGTTTGTTTGAGTTTGCCTTGGCCCTGTCTTTCCTTGTTATGCCTCATAGCAGTTGGAAATGTTTGCTTTGTGCCATTATATGTCAAAAGCATGTAACTTGTTTTGGTTTACAAAACTCCAGTTCAGGACCTTGCCTTATGTTAGAAGGAGATTACATGTCTGCGGTTGTATGTGGGAGAGTTATATAATGTTAGGCAGAATTATGATCTTGTTACTGTCTTCATTTGGAAATTAGTTATGATGTAAGGATATATGGTTTGATGTCAAGTTGATAAGGGGTAGACTTGTGATGGTTAGGTTTTGTTGTCAACTTGATCTTTTAAATTATCTTGGGTGGATCTCTGAGGATGTTCACAGGAAGGCAGCCTCTCAGTAGGGGGCAGGATGTAAAGAAATTCAAAGAAGCTAGAATTTAAACATCCTTTCCTGTGTGGGCAGTGCAGGAAGGAAATTCCAGAGACTCATGAAGCTGTTAAGCCTGGGGAAGGGTTGCAAGACCCCACCCTAAGGCTATATAAAGGGGAAGAAATTCTCTCTTTGACTCTCCTGCCTGTTTGCTGTTCTGTGTGAGGTGTTGGTGATGGGTTTCTCTCTCTGCTTGGACCTGTGAAAGAGGACCAGCCTCTTTCACATTTCTGGGACTTCCCCTGGATCAGCAGCTTGAATAAATCATTTCCTCCCATAAACTGTGCCTGGTTTGAGATTCATCTCAGTGGCGTGTGGCTGACTATGACAACACACCTATGTAGGTTTCTATCCTAAATAAATAAATGGAAATCCTAAATCCAGTCAAGTTGACAGTGAAGGTTAAGCAACATACCACCATCTGCAATGAGAATTTCCTGCATGCCATGCCTGGTGCTGGTCCCCAGCACTCACTATCTTAGTTCATACTGGTCCCCCAGTGCTCAGGTTCTCAATCCTTACAACCACTTCTCCATCAGGTAAAGGTAGCATTGGCCTCAGGTACCAGAAATGAACTTGGAGGATGAATGGATCATTGTGTGCAATTCATGGTGAGCTATCAGAGCTAACATGCTAGAAGTAGGGTCTGAATTCAGGTCTTTATAAAACCCCAAAGTGTAATATTGTTATGATCATTCCGTAAAATGACTATTATGTGATGAATTTTGCTTTGAAGGCAAATGTTAACTACTATCTTATGGGCAATGTCCCAAACCACAGTTTGAATCCAGGCTCTTGAAGCACCAGGTGGCTTGCTGCCTGGTAGCTCTGGCTCTTTCCCAATACTCGAGGCAATGATGAGTTACCGTGTTGTGGTATCCACTCATCTGGCATGGAAAGCTAAAGAGAGTGAACACAAACAAGGCTGGAAATGAAAGGGGACCAGCAAGGCCTGTGGGTAAAGACTTAGAATGTAACAGATAGCACAATATGAAGGGTGTACAATGCATATTGAAGGTGACTTAAGGGAGCGCAGATCAATGGTTCTGTAGCCATTTCCTCCAATGAAACTGACCTTCCTAGAGGGAGGCTCTTAAGAGTCTGTAAACTCAGCAAATCTACAAGGTTCAGGAAGCTGAGAGAGTGGGAGGATCCACAAGACCCACCCCAGGGCTATATAACCAATAAAAAGTTACTGGGGAAGGAAAAACTTCAGTGGACCTGCCTGTGAGTTATGTGGCGAGCTCCAGGGTTAGAGCTTGCATTAGTTATCCCCCATGCTTGCATGGGCTTTTCTGTGGTACACCTGTCTTTGAGTCCCCACTCATGCTCCTGTAAGTAAACCCAACAAACTCATTGGGTCACCGAGCGGAATTGTTTCTGTGGTCTGTTCTGGTGCTTTGTCTGGGGTGAGTAAACATTTGTTTGTGTCTCCAGAGGAACAGTCAGGTTTCATCAAAAAAAAAGAAAGAAACAAACAAACATCTGGATCTCCAACACTGAGCCCAGGATGATCTGTGAGCCATTTGGAGATGCAGACCAATTCTGCTTAATCAGATCCTCTTGGAAGTAACATAGGGGTGGCAACCCAGGTGCAAAGAATCAATATTTGGTTAATCTCCCCAGTGGTTATTAGGCATATGGAATCTGGAAGGCTACTCTACTAGATTTGTGCTAGAGGTTGGGAATTGAGGTCAAACAGGTTCTTCCAGGGCTCCAGCTACTCCACTGCGAAAGAAGTTAACAGAAATGTCTCTTTACCAAGCTGTCAGGAGCCAGGGTGGCTTTACTGACATCCACAGATATGTTCTTCCTGTCCCAGCTTCAGTTTCTTAGTCTCCCTCCCTTTCTCTCTCTCTCTCTCTCTCTCTATATATATATATATATATATATCTATCTTTCCCCTCTCCCTCCTCTACATCTTTCTCTTTTCTCTCTCATTATACTTTTACCACTATCCCTCCCTTCCCTTATCCATTCCCTTCCTTCTTCTCTCCATGTCTCTGGGTATTTGTTACCATCAGAGAGCAGGCATTGTACTAATAAGGGGGACACAACAATGTCACCCGTCCATCCCTGCATTCTAGATAGGGACTGATAAGCTACATGAGCAGATATTAACTTAAAACTGCATTAGATATTAATAACGTCTATTATTAAGACGTTAACAAGTTAGAATTTAAGAACATATATTTTCAGAACCCTTAGGAGAAATGCATAAGAAAAGCACTTTTTTCTTCTTTATTGACAACTCCCAGAAATATAAACAATATACCATGATCATAATCACTTCCTATCACCCCCTCTCCCCCTCCCAAATCCCCCCTCCACAGAATTTCTTCTTTCCAACTAGTCTCTTTATTTTGATGTCATTGTTTTTTTTTCCATTATGCTGGTCTTGTGTAGGTAGTGTCAGCCACTGTGAGGTCATTGATATCAAGGCTACTTCGTGTCTGAGTGCTTAGAGAAGAACTGAAATCCATCTGAACAGAGTGACCTAGGGGTGAAATCCAAAAAGACTTCATGGAAGAGGAGAACATAATGGAATTTTTCAAATGCAAGCATATATGGATCTGAGGAGGGTAGAATGGAAGAATCAGTATAGACCAAGGCAGGGACATAAGGTTCTGGCGTGAATGTGGAGAAGGCAGTGGGCCTGGGGTGAAAGACTGAGAACTTTCAAGGTTTGCTAGGATTCAAGGAGATTCTCTCTCATTGGTCACCCTGGAATGTTCTAAGCTAAAGCTTTGTTCAATAAAATTCTACTGAGTGGGAAAAGGAAATATAGAAAAGCTGTCCAGAACTTCTTAATATGAGGTAGAATGATTGTAATGTACTGAGATTTAGCAAATTAAAAAAATGGTTTCAAGAAGGAGTAGCAATGACATTTACATTACTCTGTAGCTAATGCACATTGACTGGATTAAAATATGACATTATGAATAAAAAGGGCACTTTTGGAAAATGAACTTCCATTCCTTTTAGAGAGGGGGCGGGAAATAAAGCAGGCAGCCCGGATGGATTCTGTTTTGCCTGAATGCTCTGGTTTTAGTGGGAGTAGGGTCATTGATTTCAGCTCTTTCCCTGAAAATGCATTAATAAAACACTGCTTTAAAGTTAAATAGAACCCATGTGGGATGTTTTTCCCAAGGATGTATTATATGCATATAATGTATATGTCCACAGTGCCTACCTCAATGAATTTTCAAAGCACACTTTCTATGCAAAACGATTTATTCACTGCACTGCAAAACTGAAATATGCCTGCTTGTTTGTACAAGAAACCACGCTCTGTGAATCAATGCAAGCCATACATCATAGGCACTCTCACCTTCAGAGCCACAGGGCTTGGTCCTATCCAATGCCAGGGTAGCAGGTGGACTGGCCCTGCTTCTGGGGAGGTTTGTGGCTGACTATGGACACCCAGGTTTTATAGACCAAGGGATACTTCCTTTGGGCTCAGTATGATATGGGTCAGGTGCTGAATTCTGAACTTCTAGCGTTCGATGGAAAAAGGAATCCTTGTTTACAAAAGTCCTACTAGCAGGTGAAAAATACACACTCTTTCTGTACTAGGTAGACACTTTCCTGAGTTGGAGATGCATATGAACATAGATATTAAAAGAGGGAACCTGCTGGGGTGTTTTTTTCTTCTTCCTAATTCTGTAAATATGTATTATTTGCTTCCTTTTTCCTCCCAGCTGTTGGCAGCTCAGGCATGTGAGAAGGTATGTTTAATTCAGGAGAATAAAACAGGCAGGGACCCAAGACTTTGGTGAATAATAAATTGGTTTTGACTTGACCTTTTAGCTCATTATGAATCTTTCAGATGGTGAAATGTACTTTTTGGTTCACATTTCTGTTGAACTCCTCAGTTGAATGTTGGGAGGAAAGCTGAGGTTGAAAGGTAACCTTGAACTTGTGTCCACTGTTTGTTTCAGCCATCCATCTATCTGTAGACATGTCCATTTGCTTTTCCTGAACTTCAGATCCACCCAGCCAAAGTTCAAGTTCTGCCTGTACCATTTAAGGTTCTTGTGATTCCTGGAAGACTCAATATCTGAAAAATGGGTATCTTTCAGGTTGTGAGTAATAAGGTGTTTATATACCAAGTTTAAATATTTGGCACTGGTTGGAATGAATGTGTTTTAAATAAATGGTAGCCATCACTATTAACATAATTGACATTCATTAACTGACTACTTTGTAACACTCGCTGTATCAAATGTAACAGAATTGTGGTGCAGATTTCCCTCAAGAGCTTTTCTGTTCATGATGGAAGATGAGAAACTTCATGTGGGGTGAGAGTCGGGCTTTGTCACTGAGAAAAGGCAGATGTGATGTCTAGCTGTGAAGAAATGATGGGGCGTGTAGGTTTGTACTGGAGCTAGAGTTACATGATAAGCAGGGTTTATAATGCGTTTAGTAGAGAAAGGATCCAGCAGGTGTTCCTCACCTACCACAAATGTGCTTCCCGTGTGAAACTTCAAGTGCAGCATTTTCCTTAATCCTCAGCACAGTTTCAACCATGTACTGTAGTCAGCTCACATGCCACTGGGATGAACCTTCAATGCAGTCACAGTTATGGGAGGAAAGGATTTATTGAAGCTACAAACCCATAGGAAATTCCATAATGGTGAAAAAGGCTGGTTCAAGGAGAGAGAGAGAGAGAGAGAGAGAGAGAGAGAGAGAGAGGAGAGAAAGAGAGAGAGGCCATCACCAACACCACACACACAAGAACACAAAGGCAGTGGGGGGAGAGAGAATTCCTTCCCCTTTTTATAGCTTCATGGTGGGGTCTTGCAACCCTTCCTTCCTTGGACTTGTTGATTCCCTGAGTCTCTGGAATTTCCTTCCTGTATTGCCCTCCCAGGAAGGAAAGAAAGTTTGTGGCATTCCTGAGCCTTCTTATGAGGATCCTTCCCCCTACTGAGAAGCCCACCTTCCTGTAAACAACCTCTGAGACCCACCCAAGATTACTAAAAAGGCCAAGTTGACACCAAAGCCTAACCATCACACCATGAATGGCAGTTCTAAGTAGCCTGGTATTCCTATGCCACTTCATTGTGGCTCACACTGTTTGACTAACACAGCAAGCTTACATACACAGATCTCAAATCCAGTCAACTCATTGGTTATATCAGGAGAATAGTATCACTCATCTTGAGATATGTCTGTGATACATGAGTTCTAGTAATTTAATGGTCATTTTGTATAATCATATTTTTTAATACAATGAAAATGCATTATTTGAGTAAATAACAGCTATTCTAGTTGAGGACAGCAGTGACCACTATGCAGTGTCACAGGTCACAACTAGTTAAATTTGGTCTGAATTTCAACCCTATGTTCTTTCCTTGGGCTGTGATAATGGGCTGAAGTGATTGGTTGACGGAGTATTTACATACAAGTGCATATCCTTACTATAGGTGTTGCCTCCAGTATCTCAGGACAGGAAATGAACTTGGTCTCTCACAGAATCTCACAATGATAACACAATACAGTCCCTCAGGCATGCCCACCTTTACCATTTACTGAGAGGAAACTGGGATTGAAGGCTTAAATCCTTTCCTAGGATGTGATGGTTAATTTTGATTGTCAGATTGTTGGGGTTTACTACCACCTAGGAGACATCCAGGTGAGCCTGTCAAGGTGTTTCCAGAGAGGTGTAACTGAGGAGGGAAGACCCAGCTTGAAAGTAGACAGGGGCCCAAATGCTTAATAAGAAGAAGAAGGTGAACTGAGCACTGAGAACTCATTTCTCTAATCTGGATTGTGGATTCATTGCCTCGTGCTCCTGCCCTAATGTTTCCCTACAATGATGGGCTAAATCCCCTCAAACTGTGAGCCAAAATAAACCTTTTTTACCCTTCCTTCTTGTCCAAGATTTTGTTGCAACAATGAGAAAAGTGACTAATATGTAGGGAAATACAGTTCACTGAAGCCCAAAGTTTTGATCCTCTGACTCCACCTTCAAAGCGCTGTGATTACAAGTGTCCACCACTGTACTTGGCTCTATGTTCTTTTTCTAATGATCCATTGTGGTCTTCTGTCATACTTGAGATGGATCAGCTATTTTAATAAATCTGGTTTTACATAGGAAAGAAGGAATATTAAGGCTTAAATTCCGTAATGTTCACTGACTCATAATTCATTAAACATTTTCCTACAAGAAAAAAAAATGGAGAAAGAGAAAACACAGGCATTGGTTGAAAACCATGTCCTTGAATACTAGACCCCCAGAACTGCTATTGCTAAATTACAGATTCTTGAGGTATTGTAAAGTCTATCTTCGAATTAATCCTCCTACCCTACTGACTGCTTCTGTAACATTATTTCTCCCCACAGAAGTGATCCATTTAGGCCATTAAATTATGTTTCACTAGCCACATTTAAAGTGTCAAAAAGCAATAAGAGAAACTAATGATAATAATTTGTTTTATTCAGCTCAGTATATCTATTTTTTTTCATTATTGGAATGAATTTGATATTTTATGTTTCTCCATTCATGCTGTCTTCAAGTTCTGAGATCTATTCTATTTTTCAAGTAATTAATTAATTAATTTATCTCTTTATGTAGCCCGAGGGTGTCTCAAACTCACAATTCTCTTACCTCTGCCTCCAAAGTGCTGGTATTAAACAGTAGTTCTTCCAACTTTTTTTTTTTAATTACTCTTTTCTTATTTGAGAGAGAGAGGCAGAAAGAGAGAGGAGTGGTCTCCTGCCACTGCAAACAAACCCCAGACAGGCTCCACTTTGTGTATCTGGCTTTACATGGGCAGTGGGGAATTAAACATGGATCATTAGGCTTTGCAAATGAGCACCTTTAACCACTGAGTCATCTCTCCAGCCTGTGAGATTTGTTTTATATTTGAGGCATGTCACAACTAGCCACATATCCAGTGCAGCCTCAGGTAGCCACTCTACTTCTCTAGACATGGACACCTGGTGAGCTTCAGGACATGCACATTCAGTGACCTTCACGCCATGGACACTTAGTGACCCTCAGGACATTCATAGCTCTCTGCTTCTTCTGTCATCTTTCCTACCATGGTGGAGAGTAATTTGTCACTGTAATGAGAGATAAACTCTCCTTTAAGTTGTTTCTTGGCAGGTATTTGTTCATAGCAAAGAATAAATTGTAGATGAGCTTAAGAAAATGTCACCCCAACACCATGCTAATCAAGTTCAAGTCTCCAGAGTTCATTCATCCTGGGTTTCCTTTCTTACCCCTGCTTGAGACTTCCCGCAGAGAATGGTGGGACAGACAGGCAACAGGATATACCACATGGGTTTCTCACATCTGTATCACTTTCCCAGGTGAAAGAATGCACTGCGATACTCAAGTAGAACATTATCTTAAAATGCCTAGAAATCCCTGTCTCTCTTCAAGTACATTGCCTTGGCCATTTATCCACCCAGCCTGAGAGCAAGAGGAAGCAGGGAGGATCTGTCAGGAGAAGGATTATCTAAAGTTTCATGTGTTTCTCTTAAAAGCCTCCAGTCTCTTCTATAAGGAAAGTGTGTTACAGCCCCTGAAACACATGGTCTATGTTGGACCCACTGGAAGATGTATAGAAGTGCAAGCCGATCACTCCTGGTGCAATCTCCCCTGAGCACCTTACACTTTCCTAGCAGGGGTTGAAACAGAGGCTACTCACCAAGAGAAAGCAATTAATTTGCTGCAGGCTATCCAAGAGTTGAATTTGTACATCAGAAAAGAAAGGAGTGATGGGGCCAAGAGCCATTTGGAAATCACTCTCCTGGGTCGTGACACCCTGTGTGCCCATGAAGCTGAATGTACTCACAGGTGTTCGTTCCTCCTCCTCCTTTGAAAAGCCCTTGCTCCGCTGCTCCACAAGCAGGCAGCTATGCCAGCTGAATTTAGCTCCTCAATGCGACTTTATCACTTGGACATTAGTGCTTATGAGAAATTGCTTTTGCCAGGAACCGTATGAGTCAGGGTGTCTATGGATTTGTGGCAGTTTTATATGTCACTGAGTTTATCATGCAGAAGTGCCATATGGAAGAGAAGAAAGGCTGTTTACTGTGCTGTTGGTTGCCAGGTAGATTTCAGACATGCTGGCTTCCTGCTTGCCTCCCTCATTTGCCCCAGGAAACCCACCTTCTATAACCCCAGTTGCAATTAATCTCTCCTCCTGGGGTCTGCCATGATGTGTATCTCCTCTCCTGTAACAGGTTTAATAATCATCTATTTTAAATTATAGTTACTTTTATGACTTGTGTCTTCCATCTCTGTCCATGTTATGCAAGGACCCTGTTACATATCTGCATCCCATGTGTGAGATCCATCAGCCACCTTTAGTTGAAATGAAATCTCACAGTTCATGTTGGATGATGTGCAAGAAGTCCAGATGACCACCCAAATCCCAAATGTAGAGGCTTTGAACATTCAACTCAGTAAATGTGTGTCGATATCTACTATAAATATTAAAATGTGAAATGCATTGAGATCTGACTGCATGCCCAATACTTTAATTAGAACATGATTTGCATGAATGTAAATATCACACCCAGCACCATTAATATGTATAATTAATGCATGTTACTTTAAAAAGTTGTAAGAAAATGACTTGGCATATCATCTACTTAATCCTCATAGTAACTCAGTGAGATAGGAACAGACTGATCTCTACTTGACAGAGGAGGAGAATAACACTAGGCAGGCTAAGAGTCCACCCAGGGGTGGGCAGGGGTGGCACCCACAGCTGGCTTTTCTCAGACACAAAGGTGATGACACAGCTTGCTCCTGGGAGATTTCTCTGAATTTGAGGCAGGCAATAAATTCATACATGGAAGTCCTGTCTGTAGCCAGACTGGCCTACCATGCTTTCCCACAATTTGCCTGTGGTAGTTATCAAAGACAAAGGTAAGAAAAATCCTTGACTGAAAGATATGGAGAGATCACAGGAGGAATCTAGTCAGCCACGAATTTGAAACCATTTCACCCAATTCCTCTCTCACTCAGATGAGTGTTGAAAGTGATGGAGGAATGGAGATGCCTGGGAAAGAGAAAACTAAAGTTGATGAAGACCCTCCTATGAACAAAGACCTCACAGTGGCCTCATCTACACACCGAATTTAGTCAAGAGCATCATGTCAATGTTATCAGGTACTCTTCTCAAGCTATGATCCAGATTCCAAGACATGAATGGCCATTAAACTCTAGAGCTCCTGGCTTTTCTGTTAGCAGTGTCACTCTTTCCCATCCCTGATAGGAGAGTTTAAAACTACTGGTTGAGACATAGCAATAAATAGAAGAAACAATATGAGAAGACGGGGATTCATTTAATTCAGAATAAATTCTCATTTTCTTTTGAGTGAATTTTGTTACTGTTGCATTCAGAAGACTTTGCCAAGAAGTTACATGAAAACTGTCTGTCAACTATTAACTGGTATTTAGTAGGTACCTGCCAGGCATTGAGTTTGGGACTGAGGCTGAAGAGCTAGAGAGAGCGCTCCCACGAGAGAGAGAGATTGAGAGAGAGAGAGAAAGGAAGAGGAGGAGGAGGATAAAAAGAAAATGGAGGGAGAGGAGAGAGAGAAAGAGAGAGAAGAAAGAAAGAAAGAAAGAAAGAAAGAAAGGAAGGAAGGAAGGAAGAAAGAAAATATAAAGAAAAGGGAGGGAGGGAGGGAGGGAGGGAGGGAGGAAGGAAGGAAGGAAGGAAGGAAGGAAGGAAGGAAGGAAGGAAGGAAGGAAGGAAGGAACTTACCTTCAAATACTTCATGGAGCCAACTTTTCAATGATAAAGAAATGCAATGAACTCATTATGTTGTTAAGGGTGGGGCATGCATTACCACCTGCATTTTGTAGGTAGAGAGACTTTGGCCAAGGTCTACCACATGTGTTCTCACTGTCTGGCTCAGCCTTTCACACTGAAAATGTCAGGAACAGCCCAATGGTTGTTGATTTTCATAAGGACCAGCTCAATGGCTTTCTGCCAGGTTATAACCTACCCTCCCCACACCCCAGTCCACACCGCAGGGGCGGGGGGTGGGTGGGTGTCAGGAAATGTTGTAGATGTTTCACTGGAATGTGTATCTGCTTTTTCAAATAATGGTGAGGAGTGAGTAAACATATTTTGGAGTTTCCCCGATCTGCTCCTCACCCAGGTGTTGTAAATTGTGTGATTCCTCTAACCTACAATATCCAGCTCAAGTTCAACATCCTCCATGAAGCCTTCTCCGGCTGCTCTAAGAACTAAATGACTGTTCTGTTTTAATAGAAATAAGTTCATGGATGGGGGAGATGGCTCAGGAGTTGAAAACACTAGCTGTGCAGGCACGAGGATCCTTTCAGACCTCTAGAAAGCACATGGAGCCAGATGTGGTAGCACACACCTGTTATCCCACTGCTCCTATGGGAAGATGGGACACAGAGAGCAAAGAGTCCCTGGGAGCTCTGCAGCCAGCTAGCTTGGCATACACAATGGCAAACAAGAGACTCCACCTCATACAAGGTAGAAGGTGAAGACTGTCACCCGAACTGTCCTCTGACCACCCACACACACACACACACACACACACACACACACACACACACGGTTTAAAAAAGGGAAACTGCTCCATACATGTAGTTCTATTGCCTTGCAGTGACCTGCACTTTCCCAGTCTGTGTAGTCCGTCTAAGAATGGATCCTTAGAGCCTCATGAACAGAAACATACACAAGAATGTGTTCTCAACCTTTGCAACTCATGTCTCTTTTAGCCCTCTTGCCAAATTCTGCTTTTATGTTGGGGTCTACAGTGACATGTGACAACATTCCTGTGCCCATGGATACCTCTAGTCATGTATCATCATCATGTTTCATGGTGGCATCTGCTTCCTCTATGACCCCGTCTAATATTTGCTCATCACTACTGGGATTCTCATGGAGCACTTGCCACTTGAATCTGGTGCATCGTTGCAAGTGAAGTTATCCAGGAAGCAGACGATAGATAAAAGTGATGTTGGAACCCTTGCAAGTTGATTGGAAAGAACACTGAAAAGAAATGGACCTGCACAAGAGAGGGCAGGAAGGATGTCAGAGTGTAAGTGCTCATCCGACACCCCAGAGGAGATCTAGGAAGCAACGATGCTATTCAAGGCATCACATGCTGGGCAGAAATGACTAGGTTTGTACCAGGATTGTGTGGTACATTGGCCCAAACCACTCCAAGAAAAGAATGCATCTTAGTTTGAAAACTGAGGCAGACCATTAAGGCTTTGTAATAAAGTTCACCCCTCACACCTGAGAGCAAGTAATTTGTTAAAGAGGTTCTATATGACCCATTTCCATCATGTCTGCTGTATTACCAATATATTGGAGTTGGTGAGTATTAGAGCCAACTGTTAAATTGCCAGTGATGTTTCAGGCTGATTATTTAGTTTAGCAATTATTAAAAACTGTCTCATGAACCGGGACACACAGACATAAGTACTCAAAACTCAGCATTGCCTCCACCTCCCCATCTCTGAGATCACAGGTATGTGCCACCACACTGAGCCTTTTATGTGTGCACTGGAGATCAAATTCAGGTCATGCTTGCAGGACAGGCACTTCACTGACTGAGTCATCTCTCCAGCCTTGTTTCTTCTAGTGTTCTCAATATGTTGAGCCAAACAATGGCTGAGACAGAAGGGGCTTCTGTATTACTATGGTGACCTGCTTAGAAAGACAATAGGGCCAGGTGCCAAAGTACCACCCTCTCTCCCTGGGGACTCAGCAGTGATTTCCTGGTGTGCTGGGTAAGAAAAGGAAGTTGGAAGGACTGTTAAGAACTTTTAGTCCTCTCGCCTGACCAAGGCCATGTTCTTTGTGTTCTCCCTAAACCTCTATCCTAGGAGATGCCTGGGGACTT